>JAOTRH010064253.1:0-18377 GCA_034768845.1 Heliamphora exappendiculata | reverse complement strand
TGGCCAATTCAATTGTAATTGAATCTGCTATTGAAATCTGAATTTCAATGGCCAATGAAATTCACAGATTCCAACAAATAATACCACCAACTCTTTAAGAATAAGTGTCATTAAATCTTTAAAAAGTTATATCATTACACCAAAATTGAATTTGTGATAGCCATAAATAGCGAAAATCCTAATTGACAAAAAAATTATAGTAGTGGTGGGTTTTGTCGACAGCAAGTCTGTGTACTCTTGGTATGGAGATTTTGTGAAGTGAGTTTCCTTCCAAAAATCGGGGATTAGGAATCCATTAGTCTTCAATAGACGATCAAAAGCTGCCTTAACAAAATAGCAAAGAGTCTTCAACAGACAAGCCATATGTCTTCTGCCATTGCTTGACAGGTTGTTAATCGACAAGCTGAAAAATCTTACACAATGTTAATCGATGGGCTAAAAAACTTTTCTTTTTTTTTTATTATTGTCGATTTGAAAAGATCTTCTGCCTTTGAAAGATCTTCTACTTCATTTCGAAGCTATTAAAAAGTCTTTTGTTGCTCGACAGAACCATTGATCACCATGAATAACACCATTGATTTTTGTAAATTTGGTCCATGCTTACACCAAAATCGGCACGCTGTCATTCTTTAATTTGTTTGATATTTTTAAGCGTGTCTACATTTTTACTTTCATTGTATTTTAATAAAATAATAATTAATTCAACCATTATTGACTCGTGACGTTAATCATTATTTGAAAATGTATTTTTTGACCACTATCTTTTGGTCAAAAGTTTCCATCATGTTTTCATGTTTTCATAGTCACAGTGTTAATCAAGTAATATGTACATTCATTTTTACCATATCACTTGCATCGCTTAATTCTTATAAAAGCATATTTGTAACCATTATTTTGGTTTCATATTTTTTATTCGCATTATTACGGTGTTAATCAAACACCACTTACATGTTTTTTTTTTTTACCATTTTGTTTGTCATATTTTCATTTCAACTTAATAAGATGTCCCACTTAGCGTGTCAAAAAAATTTATCAAATAAAACTTTTTTATCGAGATCGACAGGAAAATTAGATTATCAAGCGATTGATCAATTTTTTATAAGGGTCAATTTTTTAAGTTCTTTTTTCAAACTCCCGTCCCTGGCCGTCACATTTTTCAATTCTTTACGTACCTATTTGAATGTAAATTCTCTCAAACTTAGGTATGTATACCTGGATACTTAATATTGACGCGATAATTTAGTTTTATTTTTCATTACAAATTTTAAAGTTTTATAACTTTTAATAAATAAATTTATTTTTTGATAAAATTTGTATTTTTAGAACGTATTCATCTAAATCCATTAGATTAAGATCTATATTCAATATAAAATTTTATAAAGAAAATAACTAAAGAATTTAATTAATTTTGTATTTTTTTGGAATAGAGAAGTTTTTTTGGTTTCAAAAAAGAATAAAGCCTATCAAGAAGAATTTCAAAACTTATACTGAGAAATCTAATTATTTTTAGCACTTAAATTATGATTTTTAAAAACTTTACTTTATTTCTAAGTTTCAATAATTAAAAAAAATACAAAACACTTGCTTTTTAAGAATATATTGATTTTAAAACTTATAATTTTCTTAAATTTCTAACACCATTACTGTTTAAATGGTAGAAGATTGCAAAATAAATTTTTTTTTAAATTGAGAAATTTCTCAATTGTGCAACAAAGAAATTTATCAGTTTGTTTGTTTTTTAATATAATTTTATGTTCAATATTAATTTTGTTTAATAAACCTCCACGAGTAAGTTCTACAAATATTAATTTCATTCAAAAGGGTCTATATGTTGAATGTTATGGAAGTTTGAGATTTTTAATTAAAAATATAACTAACTCGTCACTAACTATTTAAGTACAAGTACCTAAATCTGTCATAATTAAAATTTATATTTAAAAATAAAACCTAATTTTTAAAATTGTTAACAATGGGACCAAGCCTATTATACATATTCTAAATAAGATTAATAATTAATTAACTTATTTTTTATTATTTTATTAATTCATGAATTCTAAATTGTTCACAGTATTATGTATGTGTATGCATATTACGACATAGATTACACATAATTACTCGAGTCTAGGTTAAACTCTCCTTAAGATCTCATTTTATAGGAGTAATTTGGAGAGTTGTCCTGTTTGAATACTTATTTAGAGATAAGTGATGTATACTTTTTAACTATTTTATAAAATTTTATTTTTAAAAGTTATTAATATTTTGAATAATTTTAGTCCTAATTAAGAGTAGGATAATTACATTTCCTATTTGTTAAAGTATTTTTTTACTTTTCTTGCATGATTGTAATATTTTTCATATGTGATTGTATATTTCTATTTTAGATATTTATATTATTTTTTTAGTGGCAACATATAATTAGTTAAATTAAAGTGTATATATATGTATATATATATATATATATATGTATATAAAATAACATGAGTCATGCTTTTTTTTTATTTTAATTATTCATAATTGAAACTCGATTTGTATTAATATTAATTGAATGTGGATTTTATTTCTATGTTCGTAATTTTTTATATTTATTTAACAATGTTATCACTTTATTTGTTGATTATTGACAACTTATTGTACAGAGTGAGTAAGAATGTTATCATTTTCTAAATGTAAAAATGAAAACTTCTCATTTTATAAATGCAAATTTCTCATTATTTATGCTACACTATTTCTCATTTTTTAAAAATTAGAAATTTCTAAGTTTATAACAAATTTATATATTTAATACTGATTTCAAATTGTAAATGTCAATGGAGAAAATTTTTATTTTGGATTTATCATATTTTCTGTACTTTCTCATTTTTAGTTCAATATTGCTAATTTCTCATATATTGTGAAAATAAGAGATTTTTTATTTTTATCTTTTTTAAATATTTATATTCAATATGAATCTTTTTTTATAGTTTACAACGTGTGGCTTCTGAAAACATAAATATTTTTTATAACGGGTTATACATAACAAAATTTATAAATTTTAAAATTTGAAAATGGAATGGTGTATTTATTACTTCTTTTAAGTACTCGTGGGTAAAATTATCTATGTTATTAATAAATTTTGAAATTAAGATTTTTTGAAATAGTTAAAAAATAAATAAGACTTATCCCAAAATAAGTTTAAAAAATAGTACAATGGTGTAATTAACTCTTTTATAGATTTAAAATATATTAATGATTTGAGCCATTTATTTCATAGGCTCCCATAGAAAATTATTTATACAAAAGATTAATTTGACCAAATATCGATAAATTCAAAACAAAGTGGATTTTGTTTTACAAAATATACTATTTAAATTTAAACAAATCAATTTAAACCTAAACAATTCATTTTGTGAAATATGCATTTTGTTCATATATCTATTGATGTCTGATCATATAATTTTTTTCGCATAAGTAATATTTTTTGGAATATATACAAATTGTTTCAAATTATTGTTATGAGCTCACTTTACACTCAAAAAATCAAGTTTTATTAAGAGATCTTGAAGGTCTTGAGGAAACTTTACTCTTAAGAGTTTGTTTGATTAGCTAGATAATGATAAAAAATGTAATAAGAGAAAAATAAATAAATTTTTTTAATGTTCACTTAGTAAGAAAGATTTAGAAAATATTCAAAAATAAAATTTTCCGTACAACCTTGTTAACCCTTTTCACTTAGCAATTGATTCCCCAAATTATGTACAAAACAAATTTCAGTGAAAGTGGAAATTAAATGTGCGTGATTTTCATAATTGCCTGTTTTTCCTTTTTTGCTCTCTCCTTTTACTCACATTCCTTCCACTATCATATTTCATAGGCTAATTTAGTAAAATGTATAAGTAGCGACAAGATCTGATGAAAGGAGGAGCGACGGCGAAGGATGAGAAAAAGTGACGGCGGCATAATCTATTAAAACAAATCGAAGGAGGAGTGCTAGCGTCGTCGGTGGTTCAGATCTAAATAGAGAAAGGGGGCTACAACGGTTAAGAAGAGGAGAAAGAGGAGGAGGAGGATCGGGGGAGGGGGACGACGAAAGAGAGGCGACGGCAAGGTGAGGTGGAGAAAAGTTTAAAAGAAACGTGATATTATCAATTAAAAAGTTTAAAAGAAACGTAATATTATCTTAAATACTATCGCTTAAAAGCAAAATATAAGAGCATGTTAAACATTTTAACAGTATTAATTAAAAAAGCTACTGTAAATAAATTGTTTCGAACAATCTAGTGTTTTGTTCTTTCTTCCTTTTTTTTCTTAAAAAAGATAAATTTTTAAAAAACCAAACTTTTTAAATATCCCAAACAGTCTATTACATATTTTGGAGTGACAATGCATTTAGATTTAATAGGAATTTACTACCCCATTGTAGTTATTAAAAAGCATACAATTTGGTTTAAATTATTGCTCGCCCATAATTTGATAAACCTAGGAATCTATGCTTTATTTATGAAATTTCACGAAAGGTTAATAATAAAAAAAATATAAATGGGGAATAAATTGGTGAGAATGTTTCTTTATTTATGCATCAGTTGATTTAGAAGCCCATCCCATGCATCCATGGGCCTGTAAAAGATTCCTTTCTGTTGCACTGGGTCTGGGCCGTATGTGGGCTGGCCCAATTGGAAAAAAAATGGAATTTGAGGCTGTTAATCAAATTCAATTGATTTGATTAACAAATTAATACGATCTTACGATTTTACCATTTATTTTTAACAAATTGATTTGGATCATCTACAAGATTCCTGGGATACGGGATCTTACCACGTACTTTGTTAGTTGAGTTACTGAATCATGTAGTCTCAGATTCATTTTTTTTTCTTTTTTTTCCAATTTATAGTACTTTCTTTAGCATATCCTCTCCCGACCTCCTCACCACATAATATTTTTGGGAATGTGTGTGGGTTAACGTGATACATATTAAGTAAATATCTATTAACAAAACTACTTATGACAGTATAAAAAATTTTAACTCATTGTCAAATCACTCACTTTATTATTTTTTTTTTGACAATTTTGAAATGGCAGAGAAGTAATAAAAACGATACTATCAACCGACCTGTGTGGTCTCCTTCTCAACCACTCAATCCGCCTTGCTCTTTCTTTTTAATTTGCTTAGGTAGGTGCGGTGTGGGCAATCGTAAAACGATTGGACCAATTGAGCAGATTTTTGAATAGACCTACACAATTTCAAGCCTTCTCCCATCTCTTTCTACAACATGGCAAAATTAGGAGTTCATCTTCGAACGAGCCACGTATAAATAAATTTTTTTATTGATTGATTTAAATTAATTTTTTTAATTAGCAAATAAAAAATAAAAAATTAATTACACCGAGATAAGACAAGCTAAATAAAGTATTATATATTTAGTCTAAAATAGTTATGCCAACAAAACAAATATTATAGTATAATTGAATGTATATTGGTTTAATTAATATTTATTATTTATCAAAATAAAACTCGACATTCTTTTAGATTCCTTAAGCCTTGATTATGCATTGGTGGTGTTTGGCATTGCTTTTTTGCTTGTAGTTTTTTGCTTGTAGTTAGAGAAATAAGTGATTGTATGAAAAAAAATAATAATAATTGTAGCTTTTATTAGAAATTGAGAGTATTTAAAAGAACTAGTAGATTGTAGTTTGTAAATTGTGAGATGTATTTAAATTTTAAAAAAGTAAAAGATAATTAATGGTTCAAAAGGACACAAATACCCCTCCCATCACTGTGCAGTGGTTGAGCACGCTGCCTGCTACTAATGAAAATGATTAACTATCTGAGTTTGGTCATCACCTTAGACTTGATGTTATGTGCATGTACTATTGGCCTAACCTCTTGATCTTCTGGCACCCATGTTGAGTCACAATCGCATCGTCTAAACGAAATATCCGTCATATGCGAACACTGTATAAAATTGTGCACTGCTATCGTGGCACAAACAAACTTAATTTTAGTTAGGGGATTGTAGTTGACCGAAATATATATCTCTCAGTATAGGTCATCTAGATTTTCACATACCAAAACACTACTCAATCGTGGACCGCAGTGACAAATACACTTGATTGAACATTTTTTGTGGATTTGTTGGATCCATGTTCCCATTCAGCTAAGCGATACCGTTAATATTTAAATGGGACGAGGTAGCCCTTCATATTTGGACAGCTAATATCTACTAGATAGTAAGAATCTACAATTATAGTAAAAATAACATTTACAACAACATAAATAATGTCATGCATACCACTACTGCACAGTAACTATGATTGTTGCACAGTAATTATGATTGTCGCAAACGAGTGAAAGATGGCCTACCTCTTATGGGGTGTGGGAAGTTGGAATTTGAATTTTCCAATAAAAATGTGTTTCGTGTGCACTACTTTTCTAACTCGCCAAGTAATACGTAAAGCACATATTAAAATCACAAACTGTTAATATGTTCTGAGTAGGGTATCCCTTTCAACTTATGAATCGAGCTTTAAGATGGGTGACACGTTAGCTTTAATATGCATTCCGTTGATCGCTCTAATACAATCTTACGTGTTACAAATGGTTAAAACATGCAATGACAATACGAATGTGCATGTAATCCGCATATGCAAACACATACCTTGAAGTATGAGTAATATCATTAATTGTACAATATTGTTGGATACACACCACTTGTCCCATCCGGTGTCCCCCATTCCCTTGCCATCTCAGTTAACGCATCTAAGACAATGTGAAATAAACGACTTATGGTCTCGATCGAGTGTTAGAACTTGATCTGTGCGTTCCAATTGTGACAACGTTGCTCAACAATCCAAAAAAATATTACCATTTGTTTCTTCACACCCACGCCTCAATATGTATGTAACCTGTATTGAAACTCTAACAAATTACCTAGTTCATAAAAGACTTTCCGACTCATCCACATCATTTGATAACATATCTCCGGGCTCCCTTTTTTCAGCTCTCGCACCCACATATGCCTGGTCAACTTCGACGAATAAAACGGTTCTTTGAACACATATTTATGCATATATGTGGCTCCATCCCCTACCCTCGCCACTAGTAACGGGTTCGAGCCAACACACAGACTTGGTTATGTCCCGTATGCCAACTCATCATCGTATGTGTCATCTTTGATATTGTCCACAATATCGTTTTCATGTGAGCATTCTCGTCACCAACAAACTCACTATCATTCTCATCCTAGTGAGGATCCATTACTAGTGTCTCAAGCTAAAACATCTTTGGAGATTATTGCCAAAGGAATGGTAACTTCACTTAACCAATCTGAGGAAGACACACCCACCATCTTGATTGCTTAGGCTTTAAATTATAGCAGCATGTGAGCCTTCACATCCATCAGCCAACGCTGAAATGATGGGTGCACTCAACCACATCCCTACTGCAAGAGACATGTTTTGCTGCTAAAAAAGCAACTGTGTGCATTGTTTATGCAAATACTACACTGAGTAGTAAATTTAAAGCATCTATTTGCACCTGTTTATGCACATGCTGCACAGACCATCTGTTTAAAGCTTGTTTGCAACTGTATGTAAAAATTGGAATCAAACAAGGATTTCGCATTTAACATGCAACATCAGACTTCTTTTTTAGACATCCCAATCCCAACCATATGTTTCTCATTAGTTCATTGAGAAACAGTTACAACCATACCTGTAGCAAACTAATCAAGTAATATTGCTCTTACAGTATGCTTTTACATCCATATAAAAGTCTGATCTCTTCACTCCATCAAGGGCTCAAACTAACATTATTGGTCTCATACTTTTGATATTTGTTTATTGTTCGTGTCAAAAAAGAAATCCACTAATTGTAGTCTTGTTTAGTTTCCATCAGAAGTCAATGTTAATTATTTTTTTTTCGAAAAATGACATGTTGAACAATATCTATACTCCCATGTGCCCAAACATTTTCTTACTGCAAACTCTACAATAGAAAAGGCCTAGATGATAAACAAGAGAATATAGATTCAGATGGAAAAAATGTCACCATGCAAAAATATATGCAGAGATTAAGTTTGTATTCAAACCTACCCATTGCAGCATCTCTAAACAAAGAAAGCAAACCATGCAATGTCTTACAAAGTTTAAGTTGAAACAATTTCACAAAGCATTCACCAACCAAAGTTTAACCTTTCAAATTCATATACTATCAATTAGAACATTACAATGGCAATATCATGTCACTTGTGTTATGATTAGACTATAGTGTGCTGCAACTGTGTGAGTGAGTGTACTGCACAAATAGCAGCTGTGTGGTTGCACAAAAACAAGCAGTGTGGCTGCATAAAACTTATGTACGAAGATAGCATAAAATATTCTTCTAGTTCAAATTCAATGTCCTGAGCAATCCAAAGAACTCATTTGTTTACAGAGGCCTAATATGAGTAATTCAACAAAACACGGCTCGATTCACCAGCTAATGAGATGCTTACGCATTATAAATTACAAAAGCATCCATCAGATCCGCATTCAATTTAAAGCAACCATTCGAGGGTAACAATTATTATGGACAATCAAACATGATGGGATCTACTAGAAAAGTTAGATCATAATGTCATAACAACAATGCATAATGATTCATGGGAAACGTACGATAACTCAACCACAACAATTCATGGGAGCATGATAGCCTCCAATTAAGTTCGATACAATCATATGAAAATAAAGTACAGTAGTTAGCAAACACAAGCAAGTAAGCGATGGGACAATCAAACAATGCATAACTATTACTATGGAGTATGGACAATCAAACATGATGTGGTCTACTAAAAAAGTTAGATCATAATGTCATAACAACTATGAATAACGATTCATGGGAAACATACGATAACTCAACCACAACGATTCATGGGAGCAAGATAGCCTCCGATTTAGTTCGATACAGTCATATGAAAATAAAGTACAATAGTAGTTGGCAAACACAAGCAAGCAATGGGACATGTTTATGACTACCCATGCGAAGAAAAGAAAGAAACACTGCATTATTAAAGCAACTCTACGAACACAATTCACTTGTGTGTTCTCCATTTGCATGGTAAACCAAATCTTGCGTTTACCATCATCCGGTAATGCCATGAAGAAGCACTTCATAACGGGAGACATGAACAAGCTCGTCACTACAAAAGCGTGGTCATCTTCCTTGAAGGCATCCATGGTGGGCAGTTTTCCAAAGCATTTTTCAATAGATGGTGCAATAGTTATCTTTCTGTTGCTGAGTCATTACTGATGTGCTAGATGCCTCACGTCCTTCGATAATGCAGTTCAGTGTTCTCTGAAGCCTCGACGCACCGAAAGACCGCTTAGGCTTCTTACTAGTTGATTGGGTCGGATCACTACATCGCTTTCCGAATATTGCAGCGGGATTGTGTTTGCTCATGGTATCCTCGTCAATAGGGACTTTGTTGCAATAGTCATCAGTTGATTGTAGAATTGGCATGGGGCTATAAGCTGCGTATTGGAACTCTCCAATAGCTATGACATCGGAGAAAAGAATTGAGAGTTCGTCTGCATGTTGCAACGGCTTGACCCAAAATTTCTCTGCATCCGGGTAGCGTTTAAGGAAAAAACTATGTTTCATTTACAGAAGAGCAGAACATAAACAATTTTGCAAGTACATTGAAATTAGTGTACAGAAACTAAAATGATGAGCAGCGGCATTACCTCTAATTTTTGCGCCCACCATTCATCGGATGCAGTAATGGCACCTGTTTCAGGATCACAGCTAATCCCTACTCACCCCTCAATAAATTATTCCAAAGTGTCCACTCTTTCTTCAGTGCATCCCACTGGCTCTTTAGCTGGATTCAATTACAGGGTTTTCCTAGATGGCAATTACGGAGTGCTAGTGTTGTAAAGGGGAACATAGCGTACTAGTATGTCAGTGGAATATGACAGGTACATGGGACTATTACCTAAATTAATGCTAACCATTTAACTAGAACATGTAATGACATGGAAGTGGGTGCACTAGTACCTTAACTAACACTAGTAACTACCACGTAGTATTTCCATCCGTTGGATAGTCCTGAAACCACACATGAAATGCTAGTACTATGAATGTATTCGTAGTATTGTGTACTCGTGACCCATCTCCTCAACGAAGTTCTTCAGAACATTGTCCCATCCAACTCGATTCAGATGAGTCCCCGGTCAATTATCCGCTCGCACTTGCTCAACACATAGACGGATGAAGACCTCATTCGAAGTTATGTCCCAATGAGCCTTGACGAACGCATATTGCGGTGATTTTCAACGAACTTCTTCAGAACATTGTCCCATCCAACTGGATTCAGATGAGCCCCAAGTCGATTATCCGCTTGCACTTCCTTAACACGTAGACGGATGAAGATCTCCTCCGAAGTTGTGTCCCAATGAGCCTTGACGGACGCATATTGCGGTGATTTTCCTTTTTTAGTTCGACTAGGGGAGGTAACCTCAAGTTGTGAAGTCATTGAACTAAACCAGTTGAAAGTAATACATGAACAAATGGTTATAATATAGAACAGAAAAAAAACATTTATCATAGTAATCAGACCATACACGCATATACATGGTAGTATTGGTAAAAATTGAAATTAACGTGGCCATTATAGAACATTACATTGTGATTGAAAGCATATATATAACATACATTCAAGTAACTAGGTACGTAGTCATACAAAAAAGGAATTCATATTGACAGCCATACATAAAGAGTTCATCCCCTTCGAAGATTGGTTGACAAGAACATGATATTTTACTTGAACATGCTAACCACTAGCACGCAAAGAAAAGCAATGAAAAGGGCATACATGAAATGCCTCATTACACGAAGGGTTTGTTCCATCACTTCAAGCTTCATGCGGAGAAGGACGAGGTCAGCTTGATCTGCAATGACTGTTTCTGCGCATTGAGGGGATCATATGGTTGACAAATCAGGTTGCACCATGCAAAGAATTGGCACTTGTCCGTAGTCTTAGGACAAACAAAGTACAATCGATCCTTGCTTGGTTTATTAGACTCAATAATTTGTATATCAGCCCTTAACCCACAAGAACAACGACTTGGTTCACACCGTAGGTTCTGGGCGAACAACCCACATCCCACTGTGGCACTTGATGAGGAAATGGTAGGAAATTACAATAACATAAATTGGATTCACTTTAAGTAAGGCATAATTTGGTGTACTGTGCCACCTTCATTTACGGTAGCAATAAATTTTTAGAAGTAACATTTAGTTCATAGCATAATAGCAAAGCACTTGTAACTTTATGTAAGCTTAACAACCTGAGAAACACAGACACACGCTTAAATAATTCTTTTTTGTGGACTTCGTACAATGGGAAAATGGGAAGTTGTTGTAGAACAAAACCGAAATAAAACCAGTACGAAGAAATATGTAATTAAACTGGATATTTTATCATGCTTTTAAAGATGCCCATTTAAACCGTGTTTATATGTGTGTGTAAAGTCTTTTAATTCTTAATGTCGCGTTTAAACCGTTTGTTCATGTATTTGGGCACTAAGAATGATGTAATTGCAATAAAGTTGTCCCCTCACAAAGGAATCAATAGTCAATAAGATACGGTTTGGATGTTGTTAGTTGTTTATGTGAAGTTTTTGCTTTCCAGTCTTTTTATTCTGAAGAAAAAAACCTAAACGAGGAAACAAAAACAACAATGAAATTTGGGTTTTGTTGAGGGGTTAGATCGGTCGGTGATAGCCTAACTGATTGTAAACAACGGAAGTTGAGAAGTAAGAATAAATATACGAAAACGAACAGGGGTAAGCATACATATGGTCCCATAGAACGATTTTTTTTAAAAAAAATTGAAGCTCCAATGAACAAGTTTTTCAAACAGATCTGAAAGTGCATAATCGGAGTATTTGGATTCACAAGTAGGTAAAATATATGGAAAACTTGCATCATACGTACAAGGCTGAAGATTTATGGGTGAAAAATAGAAGTTGTTTGGTGTGAAAAGCCATTTCGGTGTGAAGTTCTTACTCTCAGGTTGAGAAAGGGCGTGCGGCTTGTATGGATCTAGCTCGTTGGAGCCAGCTACAGAGAATCCGAGCTTGGTGAGCGTTGAGATTGAGATTCTTTCGATGCTCTCGATGAGAAGAAGCTGCAGAACTACAAAAGGAGTGACTGAGAGCTTTGGGGTTGGAGGAAGGGGAAGACAGAGTAGTAAACAGTGGCAGTCATTGTAAATAAATCAGCTGGTATGGTCGTTTATGCAATCCAAATTTTGTATTATTGGTTAACCTTTGGATTGAGGGAATTGAGAGTAAAGACAAACGTTAGTAATGGAAGAGAGTGAAGATAAGTGAAGGGAATAGGTGAGACTTATTCCTTTTTTTTGTTTGATTATTTAAGCGAGAAATGAGAGTGTTATTGTTTTACTCTTATTTGTTTGATAATAATTAATAAAAAAATAAAAAAATTTATTATTTAATTATTTTTATAAATTTTTTTATTAGTTTAAATTATTACTTTTAATATAAACATAAAAAGTTATAATTTTTATTATAAAAATTATGGTAGTCATTCTTTTACTTTTCCTCAATTTCCTTTCAATTTAGGAGAGATAAGAAATTTATCATTTTTTCATTCACTTCCCTTTCATTTATTTTTCTTTCCTCTTTAAAAAAAATAAACCAAACAATATTAAAACTAACTTTTTCTTTTTAAATCTTTTACTTCCTTTCTAAATCCTTCAATTCAAACGAAGACTTAATGCAGAAGCTAGAAGTTGAAAGACCCTGAGTCACCAAACACTCCCCAAGCATCTCTAACCATATTCCTCTAATTTATTTAAATGGCTATTTTATTTTAAAGAGTTATTTTTTTATTTACAATTCTAATCATATTTTTTATTTTAAGGAGTTATAATTTTTTTAATTTTATTTATATAATAATTCAAATTTTGTAATAATTATCAAATACTATATATATACATGGGCTGATATAATTGTAGAAGAGAAGCGAAGAAAATAAAAGACAAAAAACAGGATGAACGAACAACAAATCTCAACAAATTCAACATCAAACTAACAAATTGATTAAAGTTTTCACAAATCTCACCAAAAAATCAACAAATCGACAAGTGACCAAAAGAAATTTCAGCAAATCACCATAAACAGCCAAATAAGAAGATTGAGAATCCAAGAATTTCAAAAAAAAAATACAATTGAGAAACTAACAAAGATTGCTTCGATGACAAATAGCGCGAGACAAATGACTCACCACAAATGACAAGCAAAAAATCAAAAAATTAAATTGACGAGACAAATAACGAGCCCATTAGAGTGCTCATTTATGAGTTTTTTTGCCAAAATGACAAATAAGGAGAAAATGGTGAGCCGGTTGAAGCTACTTTCAATAGTTGAAAGTTAGAATTAGATAAGGAATAGCGTAACACCGTCAATTGATGGGTGGTGGGTGAGAAAGAAATATAAAATTTTAGTGGGAGAAAAGTTAAAAATTAGGAAAAATGTAATTTTAAAACATTACACGGTATAGTTAAAAATAAATTCTATCAGAAAAAATAAATTTCGAATTTTGAATTAGATACTTAGAACATTGATGTTAGTTACTTAAGTGGCATTAGAGCTTCCAATAATAAAAAATAATAATAAATAGTCCAAAAGCATGTGATTTTGAATAATTTTAATTACACATTATTATTAATTTTATCACTAAATATATAAATTCTCTAGTAATATACAATTGAAATTGTTCAAATTCTATAATGCTGAAACCAATCTGGGGACCCAAAATCGCCACAACCAACTTTTTTACTAATGGGTAAAGTTCACATTAAGATTTTATTATTTACGCATACTCTTCAAGATTTATAATTTGTGAATTAAAAGTAAGTTAGTAATAATTATCTTAACCATTCATCTAGTAAGACTTTCAAATAAAATTACTAACATAAAAATTCAATTTCATTGAATATTGATAGATATACAAATGAATCATATTGTATTTTAATTTAAATTGTTTATTTTAAACCAAAATTGTTCATGTTATAAAATTATTAAATGTAATCTATTTATATTTTTATTAATATTTGATCCAATTGAATATTTTCTTACATGGCCCCATTTGGGATAAGTACTTTCTTATTTATTTTATTTTGTTTATTTTTATGTTTAGTAAATTTTTTTTAACATTTAATCAAACTAAGTTACTTTTAATTAATCTAATTAATTTTTTTTTGATCAAAATATAAAAATTATAAAAATAAATAAAAATAAGTTAATAAGCTAAATTTTATATTACTTATTTTGTTTTTAATGAATTTTTTTATATTTTTATCAAACGTTTTTAGATTTATTTTATTAAGATAATTAAAAAAAAAAATTTGTCAAAGGATAATTTAAAAACAAAAAAACAAAAAAAAATCTCAAAAATTTATCCTAAACAAAACATTTTTTTTACGAGTTTTATAAAATGAACGACTAAAATAATTATTATAACCTCTACTAACATGCGCCACGAGTGCAGATCACTGTCCGCATCAAACCCTCGGACTACCGTCTCGAATCTTTCGGAGGCTTTTACACAGTTCTTGTAAAACCTCTCTCTGCAAATCACCATTCTTCGTAGTATAATACACACACAGATATATGTAGATGAACAAATGTCGTATGCTTTACGAATCTACCTGACCTTCAATTCTCTCCGGGAGACCAAACCACTGTGTTTTTCCCGTGATCGTAACGGGTTCTACCAGCACTTCTCAATTCCAGCGGCAATTAGAACGGCTTCTTTGGTGACGAATCGTTGTGTGTGTTCGAGGAAGACACACGTGATCGATGGGTGTATTAAAGCATCGACTCGTCAAAGCGAAGAAGGGCCTGTCTTGGGGAACGACCAGTCGCCGGTTTCGGTCGAGCTAGAGCCCATTTCGAGCGAGAGCCAGTTCGATCGGGTCCTCGCCCAGGCGCAGCAGCTCGAAGAATCGGTTGTGATTTTGTGGTACGTATCTGGGTGTTGTTGGGTTCTCTTCGTATTTGTTCAATTGGGGGTGGTTTTGTTTATTTGTTTGTTTATTTTTTTTTATAGAAACTGGATTAGTTTGGGTATCTGGGTGGTTAGGGGCTATCTTCTGAGTGGTGCATACGAGTTTGCTAATTCCTTTCGAGCTCCTCAAATTGCACTCTCCAAACCTCAAATCGAAACTCTCAGCCATTTCGATCTCCTTCACCTGCATTTATATGAACTCTGGGCCTTTCTAAATAGAAGGGTTAAGGTTAATTTTGAAATTTCATCATAGGTAATCCCATTAACCCTCCCCTATCAGCTTGGGATGCTGCATCTGCTCATGTCTGAAGACGTCCCATTCCCCCTTAGTTTTGTCAGAATGGTTCTCTATAATTTTTTGACACTCTAATTATAGAGTGTCAAATTGGTACTCTCTAAAATAGAGAATGATTTAAAGAATGGGTTGGAGAGCACTTTTGCTCTAAAATAGAGTTATAGAGCATGCGTTGAAGATGCACTAACACACATTGTACAGCCCGTTTTGAAAAAGAAAAGAAATAATTATGTTTTCTCTCCTTAAGTTATAAGAGAAAAGAAAAGAAAAGAAATGATTATACTTTTTTTCCTTTTTGTTTGGATTAGTCCGAGAGAAAAGAAAATGATTTCTCTTTCCTCTTGTTTGGATAGGCTTTATAAAAAAAAAAAAAAGAAACAGTACTAGTTATTTTATGAAAATAACATTATTTTTGCAATTACTTTTTACTTCTTTTATTTTTAGATAGGTAATTTAGGTATTATAAAAAATAGCTAATCCATCCAATTCTTTTATCTCCAAATCTCTCCAATTTGGAGAGATTTGAAAAGTGGGATTTGAGAGGATAACTCTTTCTCTTCATTTCTCTCAAATTCTCTCAAATTTTCCCTTCTTTAATAAACCAAACAAGTAATAAGAGAGGATAGAATTTTATTTCTAATGTGGTTCATGCGATGTAAAATACATTGTACATAGCCGGACTGTAACATCAAAGCCTTGTAAATTGTAGGGTGATAAGTGTGCATAAGCCAATTAGTTTTGCCCGAATTGTGTGTATTTGTTTATATTAATGTATTTGTGTATGTATGTTTGTGTATGTTTGTTAATCGGTATACATTATGTGTATTAATCCTGAGAGGTAGCTCAGAAGTTCCGGCCTTGGTTTGCTCCCTAATAATCACTAGTCATCAGTTCAAATTTTCTCGGGGCTTCTAGTGGTTTTTCTTGCCGTTAACTTCACGGCTTCAGGATTAGTTGAGGTGCACGCTTGCCTGGGCACTCGGTTATCAAAACATATGTGTATATAAATATATCTTGTGTATTTCTTGAAATGAAGTTTATTTTAATATTGAAGTTTATATTGTGAAGGAATAGTGAATGGGTTGTCATGCGAAGTAACTTGGATTTGTAGGATGGCAAGCTGGTGCAGGAAATGTGTATATTTGAAACCAAAGTTGGAAAAATTGGCTGCAGATTACTATCCAAGGTTAGCTTGAACTTTTGTTTTTACCTATCTGACATTTATCTTTCTAGAACTGCCGGAGGTTATGTTTGTGGCTTTGTGCAAGAAATTGAGTCATATTACTTGCCTGCAGTTTTTATAGTTGTAATGAAATGGTATTTTACCTTTAGGGAAGAAGAAAAGGTAGTCTATCTCTAGCTCTTCCACTTGCATGCTTTCTCTGGGAATATTCAAATCTTTACATTCCGATTTTGATTAATAGCATTAGCAATCAAAACTTTCACAGCACGTTGGAATTACTGGGAATTCAGCACCAGAGAGTTGAGCACACTCTGATGCCAAACTAAACATTTGCCTTAAGCCATCAAGGTTTCAACTCTTGAAGTGGTTTTGGCGCATAAAGTGTGTTGTATTTTTGTTGGTGGTTTTGGGGTGCCTCAAGGTGTCCTCCCCGAACCTATTTCAAATGGTTGGCATTCTTTTGTGGTTAATAGTGGTAACTGCCGTTCTCCTTGGAAAGCTATCTCAAACATTTTTCCTTTTCTCAAGGTTTGTTTCTTTGAAGGTTAGTAATGAGGAGTGTATTCGTTTTTGGGAGGATGTGTGGGTGGGTAACTCGTTTGATGTTTTATTCCCTCGCCTATATCGGTTGATCCAATCTCATGATGTATCTTTTGCTTCTACGGCATGTACTCATTTGGCTCTAATTTCTCGGAACTTCAAATTTTTTAAGAAATCTTAATGAAAGGGAATTGATTGAGATGTCATCTTTGCTTGTTAATCTCACTAATTGTTCTTTGAGAGGTGTCGAGAAGGATAGATCTGTTTGATCTCTCCATTCCACGGGTGCCTTCTCTTGCAAATCATGTTTGATAAAATCCTAATAATCGAGGTGTTGAGTGTTCTTTAGCTCATAGAAGTTTCATAACTAATGACATGTTGCAAAATTGAAGACCAAATAGCTATTTTTGCCTTCAGTGGTGTGTCATGTGTAAGAAGGAGGAGCAATCCTTGGATCACCTATTTTTGTATTTTTTGGTGACATTGTCTTTTTGGAACAGGTTATTTCAAGTGGTGGATTCTTGTTGGGTGTATCGACAAATTGCTTACAATTGATATTAATTGATCATAGAGGTTTCATATTAAACTAGAAGGCAAAAGTTGTGTAATTACATCTTTTTCTCAAATTTTGAGTTATTTGATTGAAGTGCAATGCATGGATCTTTGAGGATAAGAGCATGGGTGCCACTTCTATTGGGGATATAGCATGTTATCCGTCATTGTTGTGGGTTTTGATTTCTCCGTCTTTTAAGGGCATCCCTTTGTTTTTGATTTGTAGGCAAGTGGAGTGTGATGTGTGATTTATTGTAAATGGCCTGTTAGAGTTTACTTTATGTTTTACTTGGTAGTTTTATATTTATCTGTGTGACACACATATGTTGTGGGGTGTAGAATTTGTCGCTTCATTCTGATCTTAATTCTCTATTATTATCTCTCTTTTGTTTATATCTTATTTTCTCTTTTCAACCATAAATAATTATTTTATAATTCAATTTGGTATAAGAGCAATTCAATCCAACCCTAGAACACATCGGAAAACTTTGAGCATCATTGCCGATTGATTGTGGCGTGCTAATGTCATCATCCGTAAGATAACGTCAACATGATGTCAGCCCTTACATGGATGGCGATCACATTGCTCGATTCATCTTGGTCTCCTGATATTTGTGGTGATTTTTGTAGAATTTTTTGAAGCTGTTCGATAGGTCATTGATTTTTTGATTGTTTTGTAATTTTCCAAAACCCTTGCACTAGATTTGGAAATCATGACATGATTTGTAGTTTTTGATGGTCAAATCTCATCCTTAAGG
>JAOTRH010064242.1:24524-51133 GCA_034768845.1 Heliamphora exappendiculata | reverse complement strand
TAGGATTGCAATGTAGACGTTGGAAGGCTCGGATCTCGGTATCTCGGCAGGGGTTTAGTGTCGGGGCTCGGGATCACTCGATGTATCAGCAGACTCTCTCTCACTCAAAATTCGTACTAAAAACGTACGCTGGGGTACGGTATTTATAGAATTCTTCAACCAATGAGATGCTGCCACATTTTAAGACATGTCAGGCCATTTGGAGTTGGCGGCCACCATAATGCAAGTTGGCAGCCGCTAGATTTGGAAAAGGTTCCACAAGGCTCTATTGGCGGCCGCCACAATGTGAGTTGGCGGTCGCCATGTTGAAGTTGGCGGCCGCCACTTTTGGCTAGGGTTTCTAAGAGGTTCTATTGACGGTCGCTACAATGAACATGGCGAGCGCCACTTTTGGCAATGACTTGGGCAACAAGTTATCAATGGTTCAGTACAATTTCACTGGTTTGAAGGTTTTTGATGTTTGGATTCAAATACCGAGCTTGGATCACTTCCCGACGATCGTACTGGGGCACTATTCCACCTATTTGCATCATCGGATTCGCCTAAGATTAGGCGGGGTCAAATTGAGGTGTCTACATTTGTGTGTTGTTATCTTTGAGTTTGATGACTTCTAAGTGCACTGGAGCCTTGATATTAAAGTCTAAAACACAAGCATGCCAAGAAATGAAAAAAAAACTTGACATAACATAAGTAGAAGACTTGGACCCTAACAGACTTTATTTTTGAGAACATAGATGTTTTTGCCTTGAAATTTAGAACGCCATAACTCAATGTAAGAAATTGATCTAAGCATGTTCTTTATGTCAGTTTTATATTTTTGTGTTATTTTTCATCCAAAGGTGATTTCAACTCATTTGCATAAGTAGAACTCGAGATATTGAAATATTACCAAAATGTGTTATTTTTCGACCAGTCAATACTACCGACTTGGAAACCCTAGTTTAAAATGAGATCCGAACTTTGGTCGAAACATGAAAGTTGTCGATAATATGTATATCTATCTACACACCAAAAATAAGCATAAAATATTGAGTTTTGGTAGGTCACAAACCCTTTGAAAGTCTCTGATGAGTTTCAGCCCTCAATGGACACTTCTGTCACATATTTTTATATAGCCCAAAACCCCTATTTTTAGTGGCATATTCCAACAGTGGTCTATATGAACATTGTAGTTAACATATTGAAGTACTTGATACCTAAAAATTAGACCTTCAATCCTTGGGATGATACCCCAAAAATTGTTTCAAACCCTCTGTCCAAAACTGGCTCTGCTGAGTTTTGGCGGCTAACAGAACCTATTTTCTAAAATGGCCAACAAGTCTAACTTGTTCCAAACAACTACCCTTAGCTCTAAACATGAAACTTGTAGGGGACATGTTTAACTAGAACATACTCACCAATGGGCTCATTTGGATTTAATCAGATACCCCAAAACCAAGACCAACAGAAGCATGTTTTTTGTAAAATCTTAAGAAAAGTGCTGAACTATTTTTGCTTTGGATGTTTTGTTCACCCTTTTGCCTTAGGTTGTGGTCTTAGTGTTAAACATGAGAGTTGTAAAAAATATTTTTATCTAAATGGTGTTTAAAAATCATAACTTGATTCCAAGCCTAGTTGTCCCAAAACCTTGTCGGCTCTTTTAATTTAATACTCGATTTTTGCTTTAAAAGTTGCCTAGTGTGATTTGAATACCCTTTACTATGAGACCCGAGTTTTTTTATGATGACTTATTTGAACTAGTTGATTAGTGTTTTTAAGTGAATGTATGATGATTTAGAACTCCTTCTATCATGTTTGAATCATATCTTAAGAATTATAGCTTATAGTTCACATACTTATACCTTATGCTTTACACGTTATACCATGAATCTTGCCATACTAGTTGATGCCATGCTATAGATGGTTGTATTTGAGATCCACACCAAACATCATTGACATTGTCACTTGCATCCTGGCATATTGGAGTCCATCTGTGCAAACCGTTGTTGGGATGGGATGTATTGAAATTGTCTTTCTTGATTCTAAGTTTAGGGCGTTTCTAGTTGCCATTTTTGAAAATATTTAGGGATGTATTCCCCTTGTACACCGTGGGTGCATTCCCGGTGTTACAGATTTGATTTATACACCCTGGGTGCATCCCCGGTGTTTGAAATGATTTATGGATATTGTTGGACACTATGAGTTCATCGCTAGCATTCTGATTTCGATAGCTTTGACTTGGGTTGACACCAGCGAAGGCATCATGAGTCTTAAGGTGGGACAAATTGCTTAGGATGAATTCCCCTTGTACACCCTGGGTGCATCCCCAGTATTACAGATTTGGTTTATACACCATGGGTGCGTCCCTGGTATTTGAAATAATTTTTTGAATATTGTTGGCCTGGAGTATGGCGCGAACCCCACGCTGTTACCATTAAGTAAAATAGTTGTGGCATGACACCTGACGATGCGGTTACTATTCGCAACGAGGCGCGATGATGGCTTTCGTGATTAAATACCCGTAAAAGTCTACTCCAGTGATTCCCAAGGTGGCAGTCCTGTTGTAATTTAGGTGCCTGTTGGGTTGGGCATCTGCATTTCACACACAGCATCTCATATACGCATGCTTATTGACTTATTTTCTATCCTATTATAAATTGGTCTGTCTCCTTGACTATAAACTGTACTGGGTGTTATATGGTATGCGTCGTGGTGAATTTTGTACTGTGAGATTAGTTAGAAGGTTAAAGTGTTTTGCTTCTGGGCTTTGGCTTATGGCATTCGTGCCACATGTAAGGAGGAGTTCTTGGAGAAAGTCATCCTAGAGAGAGAAGAAGAGTTTGAAGAACAAAGTGAGTTCCAAGAGCATGTAGATTCTGCTAATGCATTCGGAGGAGTCGAGACCTCTGATTTGGTTAGTGTAATTTTTGAAATTTATTGGTGAAACTGTAATAGTTAAGTACTTTGATCAGTTTAGATCTCTTTTATGATGTAATAACTAATGTATGTAAATATGAATGAATGGCTAGAATATCCTTTTATTTATATTTATATATGTCCTGACGTGCCCAGAGAACGGGGCATAACACCTATTATTTGCCATAAAGGGATAGAAACCTAGCCCTGGTGCATGACTTATCCAAGACTGACAAGCACGGGGAGGATTACATCCTGGTCAGTGGGGACTTCGAGTTTTAGTCGGACCATGCTGAACAGCTGGCCCGATGTGTGCCCCGTGTCCCCGGCAACCCAGGTTAGCCCGTTTTCTTACACTTTGATTTTTCTATTGTTTTGCTATTTGTTTTATATTACACACTACTATCACTGATCTAACTTCTTGTGTTTTTGTAGAGGTGAACATTTCTCAACGGCGTTGAAGACAAGCTCAGGTTGCTGAAGTCAACCATTGCTTGGCAGTTACATGATCTCGTTCTGCCCCTATCCTACTCAACTACACCCCCAGCTACCTCTGAGTGATTCGACACCAAAGTCTCGAAGTCCTTGCTCCAGCCATACTGAGAGTCAAAACCAGCTTTAACATCCGAGAGTCTACCCTGGGCACAAATGTGGCAACCACCTCAGCTGGGCTAGCTACCAGGATCACGGTTCCCATACCCCCACCTCCAAGGGAGTTTACCCCAAAAATTCCCCCGCTGTCTCCTCCCACAACCAAGGAAATGGTAACATCGGTTATGCTACCCCCAGCACCTCCAGCTGCACAATGCCGTTAAGTCGAGAGTTCACCGCCGGGCTGAGCTCCTCAGGGACCCCGGGTTTCTTCTGACGACACTCCCCTTATGGTCAGAGGGCGAATGTGGGGGTGGACGATCTCAGACCTGAGGCCTAGACTCCATCTTTCGTTATTAGAGGTCGACAGATCACCATTGCTGACTCCTCCTAGGAAGGGAAGATATCACGAGGCCTAGCTAAAGGGCTTACCCTCCCCATGGACATGGATGACCACCGCCAGTAGACCACGCTATCCCTCTTCAGCAAGGTGTACCAGCTCGGCATTGAGGTATGCTATGTGATACCTTCCCCCTTTTATCAAGTATTTCATTTCTACATTTTGTCAATGCAATTTTGTGTTTCTCTTCTCTTCATTTTTTTAGCATCTCCAAGCCATGACGGTCCTCAAAGAGCAATATGTCAAGCTGTTATGGGAGGCTCCAAAGGTGGGTACGGCCTGCGAATTCCTTCAGAAAGAGATGCAAGATCTGGAGTTTATCCGAGCTACCAAGGTCGCCTTTAGGAAAGAGCTGGAGTAGAAACTCTGGACCATGGAGGAGGAATTGCGAAAGGAAAAGGAGGAAGCGTGGAAGGCCAAGGAGGAGGCCTCACTGACTGCAGCTACCAATTCGGAGCTGAAAGGCCTCCTTGATGCTGCCAAAGTCGAGGTGGAGATGTTTAAGAAGGTTGTTGCCGATATGGATGCTACACGCGAGGAAAGGGACGATCGTAACTAGCAGCAGGGTTGGGACGAGTGCGATGCCCACTTGCTGAAGAAGGTGATGACCATTCGTGCCGAACTAATTGAACTCGGATATAAGCAAAGGCTGGAGAAGGTGGGGGTGCTCGTTGATTCAGCCTTGTGGGCCGAGGTGCCCCCACCCCCTGGAGCTGACCCCGTTCCTCAAGAAGGTGGAGGTACCAATACCGACCCAGAGCTTCCAACTAAGCTTCCACCTTATAATCTTGAGGATTTCGAGGACACAGCCTCTAACCTCCGTATTTCGGCCTTTGCTAGGGAGGAAGTAGTGGAGATACCCGACGAAGGGGATGGTGAAGGGGTAGCTCAACTTGAGGTGGTGGACACCCAGGCCTAACTTCATCAGATGTACTTCTGCACACTGTACTGTTGGTGCTTCTTGTTTTTAGTTATTTATTTATTTATTTTACTTGCATTTACTTTTTGCCAAGATTTCCAGTTCATTCATTTTTCTCGATGTAAGGTCGGACTGGCCCCAAAGTGTGCTCTTCCTATTTTGTAATGAAAACGTATCTTTTTACTTTGGTTCTTCTTGCATGCTTGTTATTCCAACCTCTGTTGTTTTATATTTTTAGTTCTGCATGCTTTTATTATTTCTTCTAGGTTACAAATTCAATTTTGTTTTGCTCCTCGATTTTACTATATGTTGTATAGGGCCAAGCTGGCTTCTTCAAGGGTTTGTTAGAAACCCTAGGAGTTATTCCAACTTCTAAGAGGATGTTCTATCCTCGTGGATGAGCTGGCCTGCTTTGAGGGGTTGTTAGAAACCCAGGGACTTATTCTAACTCCTGAGAGGATGTTCTATCCTCATGGCCGAGCTGGCCTCTTTAAGGGGTTGTTAGAAACCCTATGAGTTATTCTTACTCTTGAGAGGATGTTCTATCCTCGTGGACGAGCTGGCTTACTTTAAGTAAGTGATAGAGACAAGATGCGAATTCGCGATCTTTCAAAAAATCCTTCATTCATTGATGTTGACAAAGTTTGGGAAATACAAAGTACTTTAATGATAAAAAAAAACCCTTAGGTTGGCCGAGTTCCATGGTTGAGGGACCTTTTTTTTCTCTTTGCATCTTCAAGATTGTAGGCTTCAAGGCCCACAATTGATCTGACTCTATATGACACTTCCCAATTCGGCCCCAGCTTCCCTTCCCCCAGTACTTTTGTGTTACCTATAACTTTTCTTAAAACTAGATCCCTAGGGCCGAACTCTTGGGGTCTGACCCTCTTGTTGTAATCCCGACTCATCTTTTGTTGATAAGATCTGATCCATAGTAGTGCTTCTTCTATTCATTCCTCAATTTGGTCTAGATCTTTAGCTAGTAGTTCTCCATTTTGCTCGAGATTGAATTCGTCAGTCTCATAGTTGGAAGGCCGATCTCAAGCAGGATTACTGCCTCAGTGCCACAGGCCATTAAGTAAGAAGTTTCCCCAGTAGATCTTTGCAGCATAGTTCGATAGGCCCATAATACAATGGGGAGCTCATCCACCTATCTCCCCTTTGCCTTTTCTAGCCTCTTCTTGATCCCAACTAAGATAGTGCTTGGTCATTGCACTGTGGGTACGTCAAGGTGGAGTTATAGAACTCTATTTTTAGTTCAGTGTAGAATTGACAAAATAGTCTTCTGTCGAATTGAGTACCGTTGTCCGAAATAAGGACACGGGGAATCTCGAACCTTGTTATGATATTATTACATAAAAACTTTTTCATGTCAGACTCCCTTATGTTGGAGAGTGGTTCTGCCTCGATCCACTTGGTAAAATAGTCTGTCGCTGCCACCATGAACTTCTTATTTCCCATTACTTTGGGGAATGATCCAATGATGTCTAGCCCCCACTACGCAAACCGCCAGGGACTTGTTAAGGGATTTAGCTTCCCTGTAGGTTGATGGATGAAAGGAGAGAACAATTGGCATTTCTCGCACCTCTTCACATATTACTAGGCATCCTTTTGCATGTAAGGCCACCAGTACCCCTAGAAAATTGCTCGGTGTGGCTGCCACATATCCCATCATGAATTTCGTAGAGGTGGTCCTCCACCAGACTTGGGTGTATGCATAATAGATAGAGGCCAATGTAGGAACGACGATATAATTTGTCAGTTTGAGCTAGCAAAAAATGGGCCAATTTCAGCCTAACTTTGTGTGCCTCTTTCTTCTCGGGCGGTAAGATGCTGTCTTTTAAGAACGATACGATGGGGTCCATCCAGGATGGAGACTGCTCGGTTGGAAGGACTTTTCGCTGTTCATTATGCGATTACTCTATGCTCGGCCTTGGGAGGATTTGCACTACTACTGTCATTTTTTCGATTGCTGTTGTTGTCGAAGCCAGATTGACCAGTGTATCTGCATGACTGCTGTTAGCTCGGCCTATCTTTTTAACTTTGATCATTGCAAATCTCTTCATAGCCTTTGTGGCCTTTTAGAGATACTTGTCCATTATGTCGTCTCTTACCTCATACTCCCCTTTTAGTTGGTTAACAACTAGTAGGGAGTCGCTAAACACTTCTAGGGCTGGGGATACCAAGCTTCGACGCCATTTCAAGACTCGCCAACATCTTTGTGACCATCCTCTGGTGCACTGGCGTCCTTGAGGCCAAACGACATGACTTTGTAGCAATAGGTACCTCGTGGGATAATGAACTAAGTCTTCTCTTGATCCTAGCCGAGCATGGCGATCTAGTGATAACCCCGATACGCATCTAAAAAACTCATGCGTTGGTGTCCTGTTGTTAAGACTACGAGCTGATAAATTTTTAGAAAGGGAAAGTTGTCTTCTGGCCATGCCTTGTTCAGATTCGTGAAATCCATGCACACTCTCCATTTTCCATTCTTCTTCTTAACCACCATTGTATTAGACAATCACTCTGGGTATTAAACTTCTCTTATTGCCTCAGCTTCCAATAGTTTCCCCACTTCTTTAGCCACGGCCTCGACATATTGTTGTTAGGGTTGGTATGCTAAAACCTAGATTTTTAGTATTTAATTTTATTAGACGGGGGTTGCAGTCCCTCGGTGAAAGTCCGAGAAGATACATGGATTGTATGAAATGCATTGTGAGATGGATAAAACCAATTTTCAAACTGATTTTATGACCCGTGTGAGTCGTGATACAAAATCATTTTAGAACTGCAGTTCAAGGCTCTTGTGAGTCAAAATGGTTCTTATTCTTGCTTTCCCATTGCTTGTGAAAATTGTTTTAATGGCTTGAAAGAGAGTCAAAAATTGCACACATCATTTTCCTAACATGTTTAGCTTATATTTCATGTTCTGTCTAGTTTCTGCTGAGCTTTGGCTCACGGTATGGGATTTAAAATGCTTTTTAGGTACCGATCACGCAGGTTGATTCGAGGTTCCTGAAAAGATGAAAGATCTATAGTCTTCCTTTTTTTAGTTCTTCTGTATCATGTATGTTTACATATTTTTCGGTGTTGGAACCGTGTAATGTAAGTTGGTTGGAGATTCTATTCAATGCATATATGTTTTATATTGAGAGTGTATTCTCGAGTTGGGTGTTATGTATGATTGTTTGTGGGTGCTTCACGTGGCCCGGAGTTTGGGGCGTGATAGAATGGTATCAGAGCTCTAGATTCAAATACCTAAGAGCCATGGGAAGAGGGTGTATCACCGTGTGAGGTTGATTGCGTGTGCTTGACTGCATGTGTTTAGATTCTTGATAACATGAACGTGTTAGCATGTTAAGCTTGAGAATGATGTGTATATGTGAGCATGGGGGTTGCACTTAGAATTGAATAGTCTTGTCTTTGGGCGCTTGGATTAACAAACTTGCGAGCCAAGTTAGAAACTCATTTAGCTGACGCGATTTCTAGCAGGGAATCTGAGTAGGTTATCTAAATTGACGCGTCATTCTTGTCGGTTATCCTCAGTATGTGGGGTTTCTTTTAGCATGAACCTATGTGGCTATGTGTTAGCATGCTTATGTGCTTTCCGTTCATATGGACATGATGTTAGTGTAGAGAGGGCGAGGCTGTGTTCGAGACCGTGACCATGGGTTTGGAGTTGGTGGTGGACTCCGTGGGTGGTGTGCTGTGTTGAGGCAGCAGTTGGTGAGGATGTGAGGTTGGGGTGAGTTGTAGATCCCGTGTTTGTGAGATAGTTGGCCATTGTTTAGGATGTATGACCTTATTTGACTATATCCTAGGAATGGTTTGGCTAACCATCTCGTATCCCTGTGTCGATTTCGATCGACACTTTGTTTTCTTTTGACCTTATGTTGAGTTTTGGGAGCAAAATTCCTTCAAGGGAGGTAGAGTTCTGAGACCCTGGCCCGTTTTTTTTGATGTTTTTTGACTCGCGTTTAGTGTTTTCATCGTAGCATGTTTAAATGCGTTTTAATGCATGTTTGGGTTTAGATCTTCATGCGGGGTTGGTTCCTAGGGCCGTTGGCCGTTGTGGCGCAGGTTTCAAAAAAAATCTATTTTCGTGGCCTATAAATATCTCGCGTTACATAATTTCAAAAGATATTTTTCAAAACTTCTAAGCTAAGTTTTCTCTTTTTTCTCTCTGCCTTCTCTCTAACTTCTTGGGGGCCTGAGGCTCGATTTTCAACGATCCAACAATGGATCCTTGCTATTGGCACGGTGGCTACCCATCCATCCAGACAGAATTTTATTCTAACGAAGTTTCATTTTGCACATTTACCGAGGCATCGCATTTTTAGTTCAATGAGATAGGATTTTAAATCCTCATGTCTTATAAGGGTGCTACGTGTAATCGTGTGTGTTTTTACCAGTTAAAAATGCATAAAAAGTTTATTTATGTTTCAAAAAGATAGGGTTTTGGTTCAAAACCATTTTTGTGTTGTTTTCGGTTAGGTGAACCGGGTTTTGAGGCTTTTGGTTTGGTGGTTCTTGATGTTTTGGGCTTGTGTATGTTTGTGGGTGTTTAAAACATGCGAATTGGTAGCTTTATGTGTGTTTTCAAGCATCATAGTGAGTGTTTGAGAGTTTTGGGGGCTTGAAACTCATAAATAGCAAAATCTGGGTTTTTCTCGGGTGGTAGCTCGCTCGAGCGCCTGATGTCCGCTCAAGCGGACTAGCTGCGCAGGGCCATTTTCTTTTGATCATATCTCCCTCATTCGTACTCGGAATTGGGTTGTTATTATACTCAAATTGAAGCCTCAAAAATTTTATTTCCAATGACACCTTCCTCACAATAAGATTTTTTTCATAGTAAAAGTTATGATCAAAATAGTGAGGGTATGCCAATTTCTTAACTGTTTTTCACCTGATTTTGGCCGAATGTTTTGGAAAAGGTTATTTTTCATCCTTATTGGCCCTTTTATCTAGTTTCTTGTTCCTTGGGACATTTTGGTGTTTTGATGGTCGTGTGATGGCCTCTCGGTCGATTGGGTTATGGGGCTCGATCGACTGCTCTTCTTTAATGGTTTTTCAATTGGTGGGATTATGGGGTCCCGTCAATTGAAGTCACGGAGAGGGCGTTAGTCATTTCATACGGGGTGTTGGGCACGGTTGTGTGCGTGGTGGTTGGTGCATCATTGGGTACGGGACGTGTTGGGTCCAATAATTTTTTCTAAAGATGGGGTTTTGGTGAAAACCGTTTTATGGGAGGTTTATGTTGGCCTTTGGTTAGGTCGTGTTCTATAGGATTGTTGTCTGTGTCGGGTGTGTGGATTATGGGGTTGTGTTAGGCGCGTGTGGGAGTCGTGGGTCAGTGTCGGGTGTATGTTGTGCATGGTTAGATGCGGGGTGTTGGTGCATAGTTATGTTGTGGTGGTTAGTGCATCGTTGCGTGCTGGGGTTTGGTTTTTCATCCAGCGATGACCGCTCGAGCAGTAGTGGAGCGATCGAGCGGTGGTGTGGCAGAGATGTATGTCGATAGGGAACCGCTCGAGTGGTGGTTGTGCGCTCGAGCGCTTGAGCAGTGTTGGCCTTCGGGTTAAGTCTTGGTTCTATAGGCTGTTGGTTATCCATTTGAGTGGATGTCGAGTTATGTGGCGGGTGACGTCATGATGTGAAATTATACATGGCTATATGCATTTATAACTCTAGTTCATTAATGTACAGATTGTGTTAGTGAATTACATAGCTTTGATGTCATTACGTGTAACATGGTTATATGCATATGTATGTGGGATCTGAGGAGCGGATGCATGTGGTACATGTTGCATGGGATACAAGTGTTGCGTGAGTCGCATATGTAGCATGTGACGTGATATGTGAAACATAATGTTTGTACGTTGTCTTATGCATTAAACCCTGGTTTATTTATGCATTTGTTTATAGGATGAGATAGATGAACATGTGATTTTGTGAATGTTAGCTCTGGCTGACGGTGCATTTGTTGGGGCTGAGGTCCTTCGGTGAGAGGCCGAGAAGATGCGTTTCTTGGGGCTGAGGTCCTTCGGTGAAAGGCCGAGAAGATGCGTTTGGTGGGGCTGTGGTCCTTTAGGGAGGACCTGAGAAGGTGCATTAGTTGGGGCTACGGTCCCTCAGTGAAAGTCCGAGAAGATACGTGGATTTCTTGAAATGCATTGTGGGACGGATAAAACCAATTTTCAAACTGATTTTACGACCCGTGTGAGTCATGATACAAAATCATTTTAGAACTACGGTTCAAGGCTTTTGTGAGTCAAAATTGGTTCTTGTCCTCGCTTTTCCATTCCTTATGAAAATTGTTTTAATGGATTAAAAGAGAGTCAAAAACTGCACCTCATTTTCCTAGCATGTTTAGCATATATTTCATGTTCTGTCTAGTTTCTGCTGAGCTTTGGCTCACGGTATGGAATTTGAAATGTTTTTTAGGTACCGATCATGCAGGTTGATTCGAGATTGCTGGAAAGGCAAAAGATCTATAGTCTTCCTTTTTTTTGTTCTTCTGTATCATGTATGTTCACAAGTTCTCCGGTGTTGGAACCGTGTAATGTTAGTCGGTTAGCGGTTCTATTCAATGCATGTATGTTTTATATTGAGACTGTATTCTCGGGTTGGGTGCTATGTATGATTGTTTACGGGTGCTTCACGTGGCCCGGAGTCTGGGGTGTGACAAAATGGTATCAGAGCTCTAGGTTCGAATACCTAAGAGTCGTGGGAAGAGGGTGTATCGCCATATGAGGTTGATTGCATGTGCTTGACTGCATGTGTTTAGATACATGATATCATGAACGTGTTAGCATGTTAAGCTTGAGAATGATGTGAATATGTGAGCATGGGGACTGCACTTAAGATTGAATAGTCTTGTCTTTGGGCGTTTGGATTAACAAACTTGGGAGCCAAGTTAGAAACGCATTTAGCTGACGTGATTTCTTGTAGGAAATCTGAGTAGGTTATCCAAATTGATGGGTTATTCTTGTTGATTCTCCTAGGTATGTGGGGTTCGTTTTAGCATGAACCTATGTGGCTATGTGTTAGCATGCTTATCTGCTTTCGTGTTTATGTTCTTGCGTTGTGTTGCATCTTATATTCTATCTATTTGTTCATATGGACATGATGTCTGTGCGAAGAGGGCGAGGCTGTGTTCAAGGCCGTGACCATGGGTTTGAAGTTGGTGGTGGACTCCGTGGGTGGTGTGCTGTGTTGAGGCAGCGGTTGGTGAGGATGTGAGGTTGGGGTGAGTTGTAGATCCCGTGTCTATCAGGAAGTTGGCCATTGTTTAGGATGCCTTACCTTGATTAACTATATCTTAGGAATGGTTTGGCTAACCATCTCGTAAGCCTGTGTCGATTGCGATCGACGGTTTGTTTTCTTTTGACCTTATGTTGAATTTCGGAGAAAAAATTCCTTTAAGGGGGATAGAGTTGTGAGACCCTGACTCGTTTTTTTATCATTTTTCGACGCACCTTTAATGTTTTCGTCGTAGCATGTTTAAATGCGTTTTGATGCATGTTTGGGTTTAGATATGTATACGGGGTTGGTTCCCGGGGCCGTTGGCCATTGTGGCGCAAGTTTCAGTAAAGAAGATATTTTTGTGGCCTATAAATTTCTCGCGTTATATATTTTCAAAAGATATTTTTCAAAACTTCTCAGCTAAGTTTTTTCCTTTTTCTCTCTGCCTTCTCTCTAACTTCTCGGGTGCCCGGGCTCGATTTTCGACGATTCAACAGCGGATCCTTGCATTAGCACGGTATCCATCCAGACAGAATTTTATTTTGGTAATGTTTTGTTTTGCACGTATATCGAGGCGTCGAGTTTTGACTCAACGAGGTAGGATCCTAGACTCTCATGTCTTATAAGGGTGATACGTGTAATCGTGTGTGTTTTTACCAGATAAAAATGCATGAAAAATCGATTTATGTTTCAAAAAGATTGGGTTTTGGTTTAAACCTGTTTTGTGTTGTTTCCGGTTGGATGAACCGGGTTTAGAGGCTTTTCGTTTGGTGGTTCTTGACGTTTTGGGCTTATGTATGTCCGTAGGTGTTTAAAACATGCGAATTGGTAGGTTTATGTGTGTTTTGAAGTGTCATAGTGAGTGTTTGAGAGTTTTGGGGGCTTGAAACTAAAAAATAGAAAAACTTGGATTTTTCTCAGGTGGTAGCTTGCTCAAGCACTTGATGTCCGCTCGAACGGACTAGCTGCGGAGGGTCGCTTTCTTTTGATCATATCTCCCTCGTTCAGACTCTAAATTGGGTTGTTCTTGTACTCAACTTGAAGCCCCAGAAGTCTTCTTTCCAATGACACCTCTCTCACAATAAATTTCTTTTTATAAAAAAATTTATGATCAAAATAGTGAGCGTATATCAAAATTTCTTAACCATTTTTCATCCTTTTTTTGCCGAATGTTTGAGAAAACGTTATTTTTCATCCTTGTTGGCCCTTTTTATCTAGTTTCCTGTTCCTTGGGGAGTTTTGGAGTTTTAATGGTCGTGTCGTGGCCTCTCGATCGATTGGATTATGGGGCTCGATCGACTGCTCGCCTTTAGTGGTTTTTTAATTGGTGGGATTATGGGGTCCGGTCAATTGAAGCCACAGAGAGGGTGTTGGTCATTTCATGCGGGGTCTTGGGCATAGTTCTGTGCGTGGTGGTTGGTGCATCGTTGGGTGTGGGACGTGTTGGGTCTTGTGTTTTTTTTCTAGAGATGGGGTTTTGGTTAAAACCGTTTTGTGGGAGGTTTGTGTTGGCCTTTGGTTAGATTGTGTTCTGTAGGTTTGTTATCTGTGTTGGGTATGTGGCTTATGGGGTTGTGTTGGGCGCGTGTGGGCGTCGTGGGTTTGTGTTGGGCGTGTGTGGGAGTCGTGGGTCTGTGTCGGGTGTATGTGGTGCATGGTTAGATGCGGGGTGTTGGTGCATAGTTGTGTTGTGGTGGTTAGTGCATCGTTGTGTGCGGTGGTTTGGTTTTTCATCTAGCGATGACCGCTCGAGTAGTAGTCGAGTGCTCGAGCGGTGGTGTGGAAGAGATGTATGTCGATAGAGAACCGCTCGAGCGGTGGTTATGCGCTCGAGCGCTTGAGCGGTGTTGGCCTTCGGGTTAGGTTTTGGTTCTATGGGCTTTTGGTTATCCATGTGAGTGGATGTCGGGATATGTGGCAGGTGGCATCATAATGTGAAATTATATATGGCTATGTGCATTTATAACTCTAGTTTATTTATGTACGGATTACGTAGGTGAATTATATGACTTTGATGTCATTATGTGTAACGTGGTTATATGCATATATATGTGGGATCTAAGGAGCGGATGCATGTGGTACATGTTGCATGGGTTACAAGTGTTGCGTGAGTCGCATGTGTAGCATGTGACATGATTTTGTGAAATGTAATGTTTGTACATGGTCTTATGCATTAAACTCTGGTTTATTTATGCATTTGTGTATGGGATGAGATAGATGAACATGTGGTTCTGTGAATGTTAGCTCTGACAGACGGTGCGTTTGTTGGGGCTGAGGTCCTTCGGCGAGAGACCGAGAAGATGCATTTGTTGGGGCTGTGATCCTTCGGGGAGGACCCGAGAAGATGCATTAGACGGGGGCTGCGGTCGCTCAGTGAATGTCCGAGAACATACATGGATTGCATGAAATGCACTGTGGGACGGATAAAACCAATTTCCAAACTAATTTTACGACCCGTGTGAGTCGTGATACAAAATCATTTTAGAACTGCAGTTCAAGGCTCTTGTGAGTCAAAAATGGTTCTTATCCTTGCTTTCTAGTTTCTTATGAAATTTTTTTTAATGGATTAAAAGAGAGTAAAAAATTGCAACTCATTTTCCTAGCATGTTTAGCTTATATTTCATGTACTGTTTAATTTCTGCTGAGTTTTAGCTCTCAGTATGGGATTTAAAATATTTTTTAGGTACCGGTCACGTAGGTTGATTCGGGGTTGCTGGAAATACGGAAGAGCTGTAGTCTTCTTTTTTTTTGTTCTTCTGTATCATGTATGTTTATATTGAGAGTATATTTTCAGGTTGAGTGTTATGTATGATTGTTTGTGGGTGCTTCACGTGGCCCGAAGTCTGGAGCGTGACAGTTTCTTCATGAAAAATATTCCCAACATGTTATTTTAATTACTAAAAAGTCTCATAAAGTTTGAACACAATTTAATAAGTCAAAGCTACTTTCAAATAAAGTGGACCGAATTTGTCTATGTGGACAGATTCAACATGTTTTCTTACAAAGGTAACACCACCTTTTTCTAGTGAAATTTTGAAAGTGTTCTTTATGAAAAAGTTAAAGGACATGTTGAACTTGTTAAGGTCCAAAATTCAAATTTTGTTGAGTTAATTTACTACTTTAAAAATACTTTTTTTTGACTGTCAGAGAACTTGGGACAAAAAGTATGTACTAAATACGAACAATCTTTTTACCAAGTGCTTCAATAATTGTGTTTCATGTACCATGTATTATGTATTTCCATCAATATGAAAGCATGTGTTGATATATATACAATGATGCATTTTAGGATCTATCATGGGCTATCGTGTGTCGGTTGTTTTACAGCTGTCTCACAGAATTAGTGCGTGCACAACTCATTTCGTGGTAGCCACATCTTTGAGTTATAGTTGGATTATATACATCTTAATATATACTATGTCATGAGCCATGCCATGATAATTGTAAGAATTCGAACATTAAATCACCATCTCATAATTATAAAGACCCCAATTAGGTAATCAAAACTATCACGTCCTAAAATTCGGGTCACGCGAATCTCCCAAGAAAACCCGTTTCGAGTTACTAAGATCAAAACCACCCGAGCCCAAGCAGGTCCAAGACATAAACGAAAGCAAACTTAAAACTGTTAAAAAATGCACTTTTAGGGTTTATTTTATGTAAAAGAATAGCCTCAAAAGAATAAGATAACAATTCCTAAGAGACAAGTTTTAAAACAAACAACCAAAGTTTTCAAGAGAATTTCCCAAACCGCTCGAGCGGTTCTTGCAAGCTCACTGATTTTCCACCGCCTAAAACAAAACATAATGCTTGCCTCGATCGCTCGATAGACCTCTCAAGCAGTCCGTCGAGCGGTTTGACTCTAGACCCTTTTTTTAAAACACCTCCTTCGAAACCCAACACTTAAACTTTTTTCCAACCTTCTTGAAAACTTCCAAGGCATAACGAGCCAACTAAAAAAAGGTTCAAACCTTCCTCGAGGCACAAGAATAATGTTAAACATAAAACCAACCAAAAAAGATTTACTAAAATGTTGAAATCAACCAAATGAAAACTGTTTCATACAATTGTAAAACTAAACAACCAATCCATAGTTCCTCTCATTATCATACAAACATTACATGTATTGATATCAAGGCCTTAAGGCTTACAAAACATATGTTTCCAAATCCAAAACATATAACATCATTACATGATCATTAACATCCAATAATAACAATCGAACAACAAAACTAAGAAATTTAGTCTTCTGCCACCTACGGACTCCTCTAAATCAAGTCACGTGATCAAATTCACCTGAAAGGTTTTAAATCCCACAACGTGAGCCGAAACCCAATAGGAACAGACTAACATGAATTAAAAGCATAGCATGGAATTATGAATTATATAAACAACTTGACTACATAAGTGTCAAAACGGTTTTCTACCTTTAAAACCACCAGTTTTTGTATAATTCCATAACGTCCAGCAGTTTGATAAACATAAATAACACATTATTATTCAACCAGGTTTCACAACCAACATTGATTCATATGCAACTTATACTCTTTTACGGTCTTTCATTGCAGGATAACGTTAACCCAATTATGCAATTCTTTACGGTCTTTCACCATAGGACAATAACTTACCCCAATATGTAATTCTTTATGGCCTTTCATCACAGGATAATGACTTACCCTAATATGTAATGTTTTACAGTCTTTCACCCTATGACAACGACTTGCCCCAATATGCAATTCTTTACGGAGGTATACCGCATGATTTCACAAAACGCTTGTACGCACACAGCTATGTACTAAATGTCACAGCCATGTGATCCATATAACCATGAAAATCAACCAACATTTTCAAAAGCATTTCCACCATCTCAACCGAATCATTAAAACCAAGGTTCAACTCTAAGGGTTAGCTCTAAACCTCTAAAATTATGTTTTCGCAACATAAACATAAATTCTCGCCGTTTTCAATAGTCATCCTTTTGAAAATCACGTACACTTACTTCTACCAACTTTGTAATAAACTAAAAATGAAGCCTAACATGCTTTTTATCCAACCAGGCACAATTTAAAGACAAAGTTTAACATTTATAGCCTTCTAAAGTGGTAAAAGCGTATAAATAACATGTATCACCTTTTTATAGCAAGATAGTCTAGAAGTCTACCGTGGAGAGTTAAAAACTTGAAACTTTAAACACTAGGGAGAAACCAAAGTCGCCAAAACGAGATTTCGTTCAAATGAACGTGAAGCCCACGGTGAGAATATCAACGATCAATTATCGCAACACCAAAAATCGAGCTCGAAGCAAGTCATAAGTTAAAGAGAAGATTAATTTTTCTTACAAGAGAGGGAGAAAGAAGCTTATAGGAGAAACTTCTGTGTAAGAACCAAGGCCACTAGCTACCACCTTTATAACCCCCACAAACAGATCGCTCCAGTGGTCTAAGGACCAATCGAGCAGTCCTGCCCAATAAGAAAACCAACTTTCTACCACAATGCCCGACAGGATCGGGATTGAAACCCACGTGCATATCTAAGCCAACACATGCATAAAATACATGAAAACATGCTTTTCTATAATGATTAAAATGATAACCAACACAACACGTATATACATAACAAAATCAAAAGGAACCAGGTCTCACAACTCTTCCCTCTTAAGGAATTTTGTCCCCGAAATTCATTACGAGGTCAAGAAGAATACAATTTCGAGTACTTAGCATGAATTTTGGACTCAAGCTCCCACGTAGCTCCTCAACTCCATGATAAAGCCACATAACCTTGACATGGGCAATGGTTCTCCCTCTCAACACTTGCTCCTTCGTATCTAAAATCATCTTGGGTCGTTCCTGGGAAGATATGTCCTTGTCCACCTGCAACTCAGCACAGTCCAAGATATGTGACGGGTTAGGCTCGTATTTTCGAAGCATGGAAACATGAAACACGTTGTGCACAAATGACAACTGATGAGGCAAAGTCAGGTCCCAAAACTGCTACCTCACCCACATTTTCCCAACACAGCGGCAACCTACACGGCCTGCCATACAACGCTTCGAAAGGCACCTTCCCAGTACTAGACTGATAGTTATTGTTATATGCAAACTCTTTCAACTGCAAATGATCTTCCCAAGACCCCCAAAAATTGAGTACACAAGCTCTCAGCATGTCTTTCAAAATCTATATAGTACGCTTGGACTAACCATCCATTTGAGGATGAAAAGCAGTGCTTAAAAGCAGATTCGTCCATAAAGCTACTTGAAGACTCTGCCAAAAGCACAATGTAAAGCACAGGTCTCGGTCAGAAACAATAGATGCGAGTACTCTATGTAACCAAATAATTTAGCTGATATACAACCTACTCAACTTGTCCACATAATCCTTCACACAAATGGGAAGAAAGTATGCAGACTTCATCAGTCTATCAACCACAACCCAAACAGCGTCATGTCCCTTAGGATCTAGGAAGTCGAGATACAAAATCCATCATGATGTTCTCCCACTTCCATCCGATACTGGCAATGGTTGTAGCAACCCTACTGGCCTCTAATGTTCTGCCTTCACTTACTAACAAGTGAGGCATCGAGAAATAAACTGAACTACATCCCTATTCATTCCTTTCCACCAGAACTGACGGCGTAGATCATGATACATCTTTGTGCCTCTCGGGTGCATTGCATGACGAGAGTGGTGAAAATCATGTAACACATCGCCACAGCACGACTCTGGCATAAACACTCTCTCTGAAAATCTCAAACTCTGATCCGGTCTCACAACCCATTCGTCGGTGTCTCCCCCACTAGCAACACGATCTCGTAACGTCTAAGCTTCCTGATATGTCTGCTGAGCCTCTAGAACACAGGTAATTTGTTGGGTCACAAAACCACTGAAAATAAGGTTGCACCCTCCTCTGTCTTCTCGAGACACAAATCAAACTCGCCAACCTCCTCATGCATGTCCCACTCTTGTATGTCAATAGATGCTAACAAACCATAAGATCTTCTGCTAGGAGCATCGGCCACGACATTGGCCTTCCTGGGATGATACCAGACATCAAAATCATAGTCCTCTGGGGTAGATTCAAGTCTTTCTATAAAAATAAGTATTTTAAACTCTTGTGATCGGAGAAAACCTCAAAATGCTCACCGTACAAATAGTTCCACCATGCTTTCAAGGCAACAACCACGACTGCCAACTCTAAGTCATGTGTCAAATAGTTCTGTTCATGAGTTTTTAGCTGCTGGGATCTGTAATCCACCACCTTACCCTCCAGCATCAAGACACATCCCAAGCCATCATGCGATGCATCATAATAAACTGTGTAACCCAAACCTCATTCCGAAAGAACTAGCACTGGTGCACTCGTCAATCTCTTCTTCAACTCTTGGAATGCCAACTCACAAGACTCACTCCAAACGAACTTGACTCCCTTTAGAGTAAGGCGAGTCATCGATGTGGCGAGTTGAAAAAAATCATTCATTAATCGTCGGTAGTAGCTTGCCAAACCCAAAAAGCTGCAGATCTCAAACACATTCTTCGGTTTCTCCCAACTCATCGCTGCATCAGTCTTTCAAAAATCCACAGATACTCCATCCCCCGATACCACATGTCCAAGAAACTTCACATCAGGCATCTAGAATTCACATTTGTCAAATTTTGTATACAGTCGATGTTCCCTCAAAAGCTGTAGAGAAATACGTAGATGTTCCTCATGTATCTCCCTCGAGGGAAAGTAGATAAGAATGTCGTTGACAAGCACGACCACAAAACTATCAAGATATGGCTGGAATGCCACACCCCGCTCCCGCAAGGTATTCTTTCTGTGCAGTGGGACGTGATTCCGCCAACATTCATGTGGCCTCAAAGAAATAACAAGGCTTAGAATAGCCTAGAACAAAAAACTTTGTATACAAGACTAATTCAAAAATATCCTTTCGTTTAAATTGAAGAACATAAGATCAAGGAATACTCCAACCCATACATCATAATTGGGATACTCCATCCCAAACCATACTTTACATCTGAAAACTAAAACTCTTAATCTTCAACACGTTATATCTTACAATAACATACCATAAATGAAAGACAACAAATATAACATCTAAGCTTCGATCCCAAGCCTAAAACGTTAACAGTGGTAGACCTTCTAGCAGAACCTGCGATCTGTAACCACAAAGATTACAGAAGCACGCACTTAGTATTATAATGAACAAGATAAAACAACCGCACAGTTTAAGTAGGCTATCAACATCAACACAGTTTATCAATCCTTTACAAAATACATGAAACTACCACATCTAATTCAACGCATCTATCTCATAGGATAAATATAACTTTCTCACAATAAAGTTTAATAGTTACTATATAAATTCTCGTGATAAGGTTTTAAAGCCACAGTTCAATCTAATAGTTTCTAACACACAAAATTACTTAACAATTCAAAATGTTATTATAGGCTAACACTCACCCTTAAAGAGCATAACACTCAATATGTCATTATAGGCTAGCACTCACCCTTAAAGGCACATAACTCAATATGCCACAATAGGCTAACACTCACCCTTAAAGGGCACACAGCTAAATTCCTTTGAAGGCCAAGCCTCCCTTACCAGACTCTGCACAATGCCTTTGTAAGACTTACACACAACCTTACCGGGCTCCGCGCAATGCCTTTGTAGGACTTACACACACCCTTACCGAGCCACGCACAATGCCTTTGAAGGTTTAAAACACACCCTTAGAGGGCACACAATAGGGATTTAAAGATTGACAGATATATCATTAACATCATCCATCTATCACACACATCTTTCTTTCTACGATATGACTAATACTCTAAAATCCATCAACACACATGACATGTAAAAAATCACACACTCTCATTTATCGACATCTCATAATTCAAAACATGGATATAAAACATTTAGAAAATAGTTCACGCACATTCATTTGTTCAAGAATAATATCTAAACACTCTCACCTGGATTAGATAATACACAAGCCACATCCTCTCAATGATCCTCAACTCAAACCTCTGGTCACAAAACCTTAGTGCCTATAAATCAATTACAACTGTACATAAACATGGGGCACCAACACCTATTGTCAAGCAGTAAAATAAGGTTTAGGTTTTCAGGTCAATTTTATGGTTGATAGCTCAACCTTTATTCTTTTAAGTCTTTAAAGAAAAGCTCATTAGTTATGATGTTTTATTATCCTTTGGAGTCAAACCAACACTTGTAAAGACTTAGATTTACTCATGAAAATCAAAACACTTTCTAAACATTGCTCATCTCCTTACACCAAAAATTCATAATCTATTGGTCTCACCGTAAAATACATTTAACATACTTAGAATCATTTATTTACTACAACATTTAACGGAGTGATAGATATACATGTGAGGAACAGTCTTCATGAAGAAATCTAAGCTCAGATATGTTTCTAAACAGGGGTAAAAATTCGTTGAACAAAAAAGATCAAAAAAACGACACAGTTTGGTAAAATTGAGTTTTAGGAAACACCGCCTCGTCAAATCACTCCAAATAAATTTTAGATGAAAGATAACTAAAAAATATAAAATCTAAACATAAAGCTAGATCTAAGGGGATATTTCTGGCATTTTCTAAAAATCGACAAAGTGGACTATTTTTTTGCTCATTTGGCGTCAAAGTGTAAAAATTATGTTTTAGATACTTGGACGTCATTTGGGGCTCTACCAAAAATCACACGTGTTAACAATAACCTCATGAAGCTCAAGTAAAAACAGGTTTTCAAGAAGACAATTTTAGGTCTCACAAAAAATTTCGGCAAGTTGAAGATAAGTGCTTTTTCTTAGTTTTTTTCTATAAACATGTTCCTACTCTTGTTTGATTTGTATTTTGGGTCCATGCATGTTATTTAACATCAAAAACTAGTATACTCCAGGGATTTAAACATCCTCACAACATAATTATTTAACTCATGGAAAAGAAAAAAAGGCGCAAAGCGTTATTCCAACCACCTCCATTAGGCTATCTCCTCTTTGATTTTTTTTAAATCTTCTTGTTTCTAATCTTGTTCTTATGACTTTAAATCTTATTAAATGTTGTAGAAAGAGGTTAGAAGAGAAGATTAAAAATAGTTCTTAAGAGTACCTACCTCAAAGGTCTTGATCAAAGATCGTTAGGACTTGAGCTTTAGCCATATGGGATCACCCTTCTTCTTTTTTCTTTCTTCTTCTTCTTCTTCTTCAAGACTCACTCTCTCTCTAGGAACCCTCACCTTGACCGAATTCATGTAGAGAGAAATGGTGGAAATGGCCTCCTATTTATAGGTTCATGGAATGACTTGATGTGTAATTTTCAAAGACTTGTTGTGTAATTAATTAGAATAGGTTAGGAACCTAATTTATAATTGTAGCCTAGTAGGTTAATGTGTTGTCGAGACATTAATGATGAAAAATTGGAAATGTTTTAACTAAATAAAACTCTTTCAGTTAAAAAGAAGCAGAAAAGTTTCCAACGTATCCAAAAAGATATTCTGACACAAAAAATGATTAATATATGTGACTTACTTAATTCTCTAGAATTAATATTTTATTTTAGAATTAATTTCGTAGAAAGTAAAATTATTAGAACAATCCAAAATTGCTCCATTTATACTGAAAAAATTCCAATGCAGTATAAAAATAGATGTTCCCAAGACAAATCTCACAAATCTACCAAAAGTATAAAAGTTGTACTTTCTTGGCATATTTTTCCATGTAGCCGGCCACATGAGGTTCCCACTCTTTTTTTTTAATTTTTTTATTTTTGTATTTAATAAATTCATGGATTAAAGTTTTAGGCCAAAGAAATAAATTTTGGCATTTTGTTGGATTTTTCGATTGAGCTTGACCCATGGACTTTCTTTTTAATTTTTATGGGCCTAAATTAAATAATTTGGGCCTTACTTGAGTTTGGTCATTCTTTCTACTTAGGCTTCATTCTTAGACATGGACCTTGTATGTGTTTGGGATTTAGTGAATGATGTTTACCTTTGGCCCAATCTTTCCATTTCATTCTTTATTGGGCTTAAGGACTTGGGCTCTCAACTTCATAACTTTAAACCAATATTAGGTTTAGCCCATCCCAATTCTTGGGTTCAAGAAGATTCTAAGTTTAGTTTAGATCTACTCCAGGGAGTTAGGTTCAGAGTTTCTTTTCATAGCTAACGTACTGATTATCTACAGTTAACATTTTCATATATACTAGTTTTTTTTTTTTTGGGAATGCAGGTTATTACATGAAATATGTGGTTCATCAAGTCCATGAATATCGCAGGTGCATTCGTCAATTCGAACGGCATGACCATAACGAGTTTGGAAGCCGGTCTTCGCTATGTTCTTTTCCCTAATCCTCAAGTGGTGAAACCCTGACCTCAAGTCAATTTTCGAAAAACAACTCAAACCCTTTAATTGATTAAACAAATCATCAATCATTAGCATAGGATACTTATTTTTCACTGTTACCTGATTTAGTTTTCGATAATCGATACACAATCTCAAGGACACATCCATCTTTTTTGCAAACAAGGCCGGAGCTCCCCAAGGCGATGTACTCGGGCACACAAACCCTTTATCTAGCAACCCTTGAAACTGTACCTTAAGCTCTCGCAACTCTTCTGGTGCAAAACGATAAGACGACATTGAAATAGGAGCGGCTCGCAGAACAAGATCGATAGAAAACTCTACCTTACGACCCGGTGGCAATTCAAATAAATCGTCAAAAAAGACATCTAGATAACCACAAATCACAGGGGAAAACTCTTCTCGAACCCCAACAGCCTCATCCAACATGAGAGAAAAAAAGTGGAACCTAAAGTTTCCTCGATTTTGCACAACACTGGGTATGGGTACTAAACCATCATTTCGATCACCCACGAAACAAAAACAGTCACCCTCAGGTGTACAAATCAATCCCCTCCGTTGATCACAATTGATATATGCACGATAGGTGGTTAGCTAGTCCATTCTTAGAATGATATCAAACGTGGTCATGTCAAGAATGATAAAAACCAAACTCTAAACAGCAGTCAGCGACCTCTAACTCACAAGATCTACGGACTCGTTCCAATACCACGTTCCTACATGCTACCCAACAAGCCTATCTCCAATCCCAAAGTAGATGCGAAAGCCGATGAGATAAAAGGATGTGATTGCTAACTCCACAAGCTCTATGTAAACAGCTAGTCTCAATCATGCCACCTGTTTCCTAATCGCGGGCCTCAGACCCCTTTCAAACCTCTTCGAGCGTAGCTCGTTAGTAGAGATATAGTCCTGAGCGAAGCAGGATAGACTGGTAAACCTCACCTCATACTGTACCACACTCATCACGCTGACATAACTTCTATATGAAAAAAAATATAGAACATAATAACATAAGATTCACTCATTATGTTATTACCAACATAAGTCACATAATCATGCTAACACTTATCCATTTAAAATCATGTAAACAAATTCCACTTACCAAGGAGCACCGACAAGAGTGATGAGTCAATTTGGGTAAACTACTTAAATTCATTGCTAGAAAGTACGTCAGCCAAACGCATTTCTAAATTGGCTTCCAAGTTTGTTAATCCAAACGCCGAAAAGCAAAACTAATCAATCTCATGTCCAACTTCCATGTTCACGTATACACGACATCCTCGTGCTCAACAGGTTGTTATTCTCATGTTGTCAAAACATTAAACACATGCAATCAAGTACACGCAGCCATCCTCACAGGGTGATGTAATCTCTCCCACAACTCTTAGATATTCAAATTTAGAGCTCTGATGCCAAGCTGTCACGCCCCAAAACCCGGGTCTCGCGGAGCTCCAAGAAAACACGTTTTGAGGATTTATTTTATGTAAAAGAATATCCCTAAAATAATAAGATCACGGTCCCCAAAAGCCAAGCTTTAAAACAAACAACCAAAGTTTTTGAGAAAACTGCCCAGACCACTCGATCGGTCAAAAGACCGCTCGAGCGATCCGTACAAGCTCATTGCTTTTCAACCACATGAAACAAAATAGAATGCATGCCTCAACCGCTCGAAAGACCGCTCAAGCGGTCCGTCGAGCAGTCAAACTCTGGACCCTTTTTTCAAAACACCTCCTTTGAAACTCAACACTTAAAACTTTTTCCCAACCTTTTTGAAATCCTCCAATGCATAACGAGCCAACTAAAATAAGGTTCAAACCTTCCATGAGGCACAAGAATGATGTTAAACAAAAAATCAAACGGAAACGATTTATTAAAATGTTGAAATCAACCAAACGAGAACCGTTTCATGCAACCGTGAAAGTAAACAACCAACCCACACTTCTTCTCATTATTATATAAACATTACATGCATTGATATCAATGCCTTAAGCCTAACAAAACATATGTTTTCAAATCCAAAATATATAACATCATTATATGATCCATTAACAACCGATAATAACAATCGAGCAACAACAAAACTAAGAAATTGTCTTCCGCCACCTCTAGGCTCCTCTAAATCAAGCTATGTGATCAAATTCACCTGAAAGGTTTTAAATCACACAACATGGGTTGAAACCCAATTGAACAGACTAGCATGAATTAAAAGTATAACATGGAATCACGAATTATATAACAATTTGACTATACAAGTCTCAAAATGATTTTTTATATTTAAAACCACTACTTTTCATATAATTCCATAGCGCCCAACAATTTAATAAACATAAACAACACGTTGTTTTCAATCAGGTTTCACAACCAACAATGATTCATATGTAACTTGTACTCTTTTACGGTCTTTTACCGTAGGACAGCACTAACTCAATTATGTAATTCTTTACGGTCTCTCACCGCAAAACAATAAGTTGCCCTAATATGCAATCTTTACGGTATTTCACCGTAGGACAACGATTTGCCCCAGTATGCATTTCTTTACGGAGGCACACAACATGATTTCACAAAATGTTTGTACGCACACAGCTATGTACAAAATATCTAAATGCACACACAGCCATGTCAACATATAACCATGGAAATCAACCAACATTTTCAAAAGTGTTTCCACCATCTCAACCGAATCATTAAAACTAAGGTTTAACCCAAAAGATTAGCTCAAAACCTCCAAAACTATGTTTTCGAAACGTAAACATAAATTTTCCCAGTTTTCAAAACTCATTCTTTTAAAAATCACGTACACTTACTTCTACCAACTTTGTAATAAATCAAAAACAAAACCTAACATGCTTTCTATCTAACCAAACGCGATTTAAACACAAAGTTCAACATTTATAGCCTTCTAAAACGGTAAAAAGCGTATAAATAACATGTATTACCCTTTTAAAATAAGATAGTCTAGAATTCTACCGTGGAGAGTTAAAAACTTAAAGCTTTAAATACCAGCGAGAAACCAAAGTCGTCAAAATGAGATTTCATTCGAATAAACGTGAAACCCACGACAAGGATATCAACGATTGACTATTTATAACGCCCCAAACTTGGGCCACGTGAACCACCCAAGAAAAACCTGTTTTACAAACCAAAACCCGTCAAAGCTTACCTTAATCAACACGATT
>JAOTRH010064242.1:0-24424 GCA_034768845.1 Heliamphora exappendiculata | reverse complement strand
ACGATTTCAAAACCTTTCAAATACGTCCAACTGAGAGTTTAATTTAAAATGAAAGAAAGATTTAAAGAAGCAAAATGCAACCCCAAAAGCCAAACTTTTGAAACAAAACACCACAAATTTTTAAAGTTGCCCAGACCGATCAATTGGCCTCTTGCCTGCACAAGATAACCAAGGGTATCAAAAGACTAATCGATAGACCAATCGATCGGTCTATCGATCTGTCTTTACTCCAGGCCCTTTTTCAAGCCAAAAACCTATTTTTCAAAACTTAGAATATTTTTAGTATCATTCAATATATTTTAAGCAAAGAAATAACCTTAAAAAAGAAGAAAAGTCATTCCAAAATCTCCCTTAACGACAAGGGTTTATAGAAAATCTTCATTTCTCAACTAAAAAGTTAGGGTTTCAAGGTTGATTCATCACATTTAATTCATAATAGAATTCAAAGGTTCTATACATCAAACAATTGGAAAAGTAATCCCTCGTGGTATCCATACAAAAGATTTAAGAATTATAGAGCATACAACCAAACCCAAACGTCCTCTCATGCACGCAGAAAATATACTCTCAGTCCTAAGGCCTTACAAAACAGATGCCCACATTATCGCATCGAATGAAGTATATTGACAAGATATACAGTCCATAAAAGATATCCCTATATGAACGTAATTCATTTCCCAAGAGCTTCCAAAAACGATATTTGAGATTAAGCTTCTCACTCGACCACCTTTTTTCTATTATCACTTGAAATATTGTTAAATAACATGAGTCGAAGCTCGTAGGAACAAGACTAACAATGAACACATGTATGGTATATGAACATGGTTATGAGGAATGTACACATAAGTTTATCCAAAACCAAACCATTTACCCCAAATCAAATCTCTCAACACATAACCGAGTTTTCAAACAAGGGTTTTGAATTTTATATACCGTTTTACCCATAATCTCATCACTTTCCAATTAACTCTCAAATCTTTCAATTTCCCATGACGTAACCATTCTTTCCTATTAGAGGTCATTATCCCATTTTATTTTTCCAAAGACATGATCACTTGCAACACACGCACACATGCACACTTTATCAACATTTCTCATATTCCACCAACTCGTGGCTTAAAACATAAGAACTGATGCCGGACGAACATATAGAACCACGCCGTGTTACTACCAACCCAGTCGGCAAATGGCCCATGAAGTAACGATACGTTCTATACCCCGCCACGACTAACGTCCTTTCCTGGTTGCTAACCGACGGGCAAAGAACCCAATCAGCGCTGTTTTCGAGTGTTTCACCGTGGAGCAACTTGTGCCCGAACTTAAAACGATCCTTGGATCCTAAAATCGATCTTTTTAGATATATCAATTCACAATACACACGCACAGTCCAACCCAAATGGTTCTTGTCGCCAAACCCATATCACCACATATATTTATTCTGATTTTTCAATAAAAACCCTAAATTTTCATACTTGGTATGTCATATGCCCACAACTCATGAGATATAGATACAATAGGTTACCAAAACCCTCAATTTAACAAATAATCATTTCAATTTTAACATATGGGTCCCTTAACCCCAGAATTCCCAATTTTCATGATTTAAACTCAATTTCAAACCCTAGCCCATCGTTTGTTTTGTTTTTTGTTTTTTATTTTTTCAAATCCAACTGTATTCAACAACAATGTGAAAATAGGACAATGTTAAATTACCCATAGATCTATGATTTAACCTTCATTAACATCAAACCCTAACCTAGGGCTTCGAAAATCCCATTTTCATGCTCTTATGTTCATAAATTTAAAGATACAACACATCATGTAGATATTCAAGAATAATCATATATCCTACCTTTGGGATGCTAGACCCACAAAAAAAACGCTCCAACCACGAGAATCTCCAACGAAAGGGTGAAACAAGAGCCCCCAATGTCTAGTTCGAGCTTCTAACAGTAAACAACAAAAGTGGACACGAGAAATCTCCCCAAGAGAAGTTAAGAAGCTCCAAACAACCCCCAAACCCAGACCCTAACTCTCACACTAGGTCTAGAGAGAGAGAGAGAAGAGGAAAGAATGAGAAAACCAACCCAAAACCCATAACTTATAGCTTATGTCCGACACAAACCGATCGATCAAGCTAAAAACCGCTCGACCAGTCTCCGTGACTACACTGTTAGCCCGACTTTAAACAAGCATATCTCCTTCATCTGAGCTCCAAACATGGTCGTTCTTGTACTCAAATTGAAGTCCCAAAAGTTTACTTTTCAATGGTTCTAACTCCATACCAGAATTTATTTTGTACAAAAATATATGACCAAAATAGTGAAGATATGTCACTTTTCTTTACACACTTTTTGCATATTTTTGTCCTGACATCTTTTGAAACCTTATTTCATCTTTTGAAACCTTATTTTCATCACTGAACATATCTTAACATGCGTATTCAAGCTCAAAATACTCTCCAATAATTTACCGAAATCAAGATTTAATTCTTATCCAAAATCAACAGTTAATCCTTTTTTATCTATTTAATAAAACGGGTCGGGTCACTATACTATCGCAACACCAAAAATTTAGTTTGAAACAAGCCAAAAGAGAGAGAAGGCTAAGAGTTTGATTTTTCTTATAAGAGAGAAAAAAAGCTTGTAGAAGAAGCTTCGTTGCGAGAACCAAAGCCACTAGCTGCCACCTTTATAACCATCACAGACAAACCGCTCGAGCAGTCTAAGGACCGATCGAGCGGTCCTACCCAACAAGAAAATCAATTTTCTATCACAACGCCCAACAGGTTCGAGAGTAAAACTCACATGCATATCTAAGCCAGCACATACATAAACATATAAAAAATATTTTTTTATAACGATTAAAATGATAAACACGTCACGGATATTTATAACAAAATCAAAAAGAATCAGATCTCACAAAAACTCTTTGGTTCAATGTAACAACAATTAAGGACTTACCGAAAAAATTAACATTAGACATTTTGCAACCTTGTAAGGCACTCCTCAGTAGTAATGTCCAAGATTTAGCATATTTTTCAGCCTCGTCCCGACACAACCTACATACACTAGCACAATACATTGAAAGCCATTTTGTTCTCCTTTGATCAAACCAGAAGCATACAAAACAAATCCCCAACCAAGGTTAGGTAAATCAATGAATGTTTACCACAAGTCCCAGAGTAAAACCTAATTCCCTGGCTCGACAAAGGATCTAGGCTGTATAGGGGTTTACATTCTCTCAAAACTCTTCTAATTCCCACAACAGTAATCTGAATAGTTCATCTCGTAAACCAAAACATAATTCATATAAAAATTCAATTTGATCAAAAATCAATAAATATATGATCAAATCGCATAAACAAAATAGAATTTATTCATGTGCTTATCGATATTGAATCATGTTCACGAATAATATTTTCAATGTAACCTACGTAACGAAGAATTCGAATTATCGTTGTTGGTCCATTCTAAACCCGCAAAATAAAATCTTCAAGAATTTTTGAAGGATGGTCTTGAGGCCGTTACGAATCTGTAAATCTAAGGAGCATACCGTAACAAAATGATGGTCCCATATGCAGTCTCATAATCGACTGAATGCGGGGTAGCTCGCCTAATCAAAAAGTAGCCATCAAGAGCACTCGGAAACTCATCGAAGGAAGAGATAGAAGTTAAAAAACTAGCTCAACCTATGTGATCTCGACTGTACGAGTGAGGCATTTTTTCTCTATTACGGAATGAACATTTTTCAAAAGATGTGCACTTGGGACTGAAGCAAGCATGTTCTTTATCCAGCAGGCTGATCAAAAAGAAAATAACAACTAACAATAATATGGTACAAAACAATCTTGACCCTATTCTTTATTACCCGTCTGACAAAATCCCTACCTAGCAAATAAATTATCTTTAGGGTACAACCATCGTTTACATATATGACGAGTTGGGCTAAGAAATTAATTATGTACCACCCAAAAAAGGAACTTACAAAATGATCACTAATTTACAAGAACTTGAAAAGAGAGAGAGAGAGAGAGAGAGAAAATGGAAAATAAAATAGCATAACCATAATTTAGGAGATTAGGCTCCTACTAGTTGAGAAAAATCAGAACATTTCCATACTGGCCAGTCTCACGTCAAGACTTCACAGGTTGGGTATCTAAGCAGAAGGCGCTGCACTTGCTTGCAATTTCATTTGCACCTCATTCAGGCAAGCCTGAAGATCTCTAAATTCTTCAGTTTCAGAAAATCTCCCAGCCTGAATGTACAGAAATGAGTCTCATTTTGGTCTATGCAGAACCAATAAAGAAAGTTGGGGAATATTGAATTTATATGTTCTCCATTTTTATTTTAATTTCCAGCAATATAGACAGTTAAAACTGTACATCCTTTAAAAACTAGAGGTTCATGTCTTGCCTGTTTAATTGTACTCCTCAAATGCATATCAGCTGCAAGGAGTTCTTGACGACCACCAGTACAAGAAAAAAGTTCCATGTACACCTTACAAAGTTCTAATGAAGCATGAGTGAACTTCTTAAACCGATCTCTGTCTCTCCACAAATCAGACCCCTGAGAGAGAGAGAGAGAGAGAGAGTAATAAGAAGCAAATGTGGTAATGACAACAAATCCAGTAGCATGTCTAAGAAGTAAAATATTTGATAAAAACCACATAATAACCAAGCTAAAAACTTGTACTTCTCTACTAAAAAATTGGCAATTGAAACACACTACTAGTCTATCAGCAAAAATTATAGCCGTGTGAAAAATAAAAAATAATTGGAAATAAAACTCAATTTAAGAAGGGAAAAATTGGAAATAAAACTCAATTTAAGAAGGGAAAAAACTATTCACATAGGCCCTAAGAATTTACCAGAATGGAGGCCAACACAATGCGTCTAATACAGGCAAAAGGAGGGACCCAAACCTGGGTATCAGCCTATCCCTCAATGATGGATGCGGGGGTAACCTCACGAGCTTGGGCAAAACCTAGGATGGGAATGGGGATGCTGCTGCTATGGCCTAGAACCCTGCCCAGCTCATTCAAGAAAGAGAGCATCTGGCTGAAATTACAGAGGAACAGTATGGCCACCAAGGTGAGTGCTCATTTTCATTTCTTCTACAACTCAATTTGTTAATTTTATCTGATTGTAATTTGTAAAGCATCTGGATGAAATTAGGAGGAACAGTATGACCACAAGGTGAGTGCTCATTTTCATTTCTTCTACAACTCAATTTGTTAATTTTATCTGATTGTAAGTTGCAAACTCCGTGCTACATTTTAAGGGTTTGCAAATGCTACTGAAGGTACAAGTTTTATTTCGAAATCCATCTTGTGCCTGCATTACAACAGCACATACAAAAGAAAACGAAGTCCTTATGTAGTAGACGACCAGATGGTATCAAAGGAATCTATGGTACTAAATGTGGTGTATTATTAGTTTAGTAATAATTAAGAGTGCCTAAAGACACTTTGAACATAATTTAATCATAAAAATAATTTTAAAGAATGAACAATCTTTAAAATTATAAAAAAGCAACGTAGTCAAAAAAATTCAGTAGAACATCACTAAAATTTCATTAACCTCACTTTTAGTTCCAACCAAAAGCAACAAAAAAATAGATGTAAACTAAAAATATATACAAAACCAATTATACTTTTCAAATAGTCATATATCATAAATGTATTTTTGATGGGAGATAAAGAGAAAAGTTGAGTCCGAAATACAGTGAAAGCGAAAAAGATAGGGTTTAAAATGGAGAGAAAAAAATTGGTGTTTTAAATGAAGAGAGAGAAGAGAGTTAGTTCAAAAGGAAAAAGTGTCGCATAGGACAATGTCCCATTAAGGCCGCTTTCCCATGTAATATAGATTTTACTCAAAACTGCAAGCGTCTTTTTGGTTTACATCATAAAGTGAATCTTGTAAACTGAAATAATATTGTGACCAAGCCATTTGAACTTTTATGTGAAGGGAAGATATGCCTATGTAAAATCTGTGCAAGTGTCCTGTTCATAGTTTTTCGCTATCCCTCCTTCTGGTCTATATAAGGAGGTTAAGTTCAGTGTTGCAAGACAAATCTTGCTTACCTATCTCTCTTGTAATAAAACTCTCTGGTTTCTAGTATGTTCGCATTCCTGAACCGTCATTCTTTGACTGTACCTCCTTCATGATTGCAGCTAGGTATCAGAGCCTAACTTGACATATTCACGGCAGCTTAAGTTATTTTCTTAGGTTTTTTAAAACACGTAATCCACTTTTTCTCCTTTTGAAGTGTACGCATTGTGATTTTCACGATCAATGGATCGTCTATATCAAAACTTCTTAACCGTAGAACTACTTAGTGTAGATTCTTTGCAGCTAACACACATCAATGTGGGAATCTCACCATGTCCAACAGCCGAAACAAAAATACGTGACCTTCGAAGGAGCCTTTATCCCCCTAAATAATCCGCCCAAGGAAAACAGGCATCTTGACATCCCACTAGTAATATTTCATTTCAAACTTGCTAGACTTCAAATTCGACCAATACAAAGCATCCTTTCCCTCCCCCGTATTCGAAAATCCATAAAATTTATAATTTGTGACAAACCATAACAAAATCTAAGTCCATTGGTTCACAATTCAATTCACGAATGGATTTCCAATTTATGTATAAATCCATACAAATCCATGGGTGAATCGGTTTTCAAATAGAATCATTGAAAAATCTTACGATCCACGATTCCATTTACAATTTATGATTTATGCGAATATTACAAATTCTACCATAATACAAATTCTTAAGAGTTCTAAATATGAAAATAGCCAGTACCCATGTATAATTATTTTATCAATTGGTAAAGAGAAAAGATAGGATCAAAGAACAAAAATGCAAAGTTGTACTGTCTTTTCTTTAGTCCACGATCTTGACTCGAGAAAGAAGCCCCTACTAATATGTGCCAACAGTCACAACACAACCTAATTTAACATAATATGGGTCAATTTACTCGAACGTGTTTAGTATGAAACAGTGAAAAAAAGAGAGAGAGAGAGAGAGAGAGAGAGAATAGAATGATTAGGGTTCTCTTTTATGACGTTTGTATTTGTACTAATCAATGCCATTTTACAAACATACTATTCTAATTAAAAAGAGAACATAAAACTAACTTGAATACTCAACAGTTTCCCTCAAATTGCTGCAAATATGTTTTGAATGCCCAACTTATCGAAGAATGAATAAAACACCGCACAGGGTACCCCTTTAGCAAGCACATTTTTGCAAGTTGATTTCCAATCTTCCAAATGGAGTACAAATTATGCCATAGCACACATTTTCCTTAGTAAAGAGTCTGTTAACCTATACGTGTTTGGTTATATCTTGTTGAATTGAATGATGATCAATTATCATAATTTCTTTATTATCGCAATACAAGTTCATCGGTCTATGATGATGATACCCAATTCTTTCAATAAGAACATCAACCAAAACAACTCACAAATCCCAAGGGCCATAGATCTAAGTTATGCTTCTGCACTCAACCTAGCAAGCCCAACCTAGCAAGCACATACCGTTTCTTACTACGCCAAGTCACTATGTTTCCATGCACAAATGTGCAATAACTTGAAATAGATATCCTAACTGTAACTGTCCTAACCAAAACCAACATCCTTGTAAACTTTCACTTGTAAATGATTGTGCTTAGAGAGAAAAATTTCCTACCAGATGCTAATTCCAAATATCGTAGAATCCAATATACATCTTCCAAATCACTTCTGTGAGGTGAATGCATATACTGAGTTACCACACTAACAGCGTACATTGTGTCAGTATGAGTACGAGAAGCAAATAAGCCTACCAATCTTTGATACCATATGTTAACTAAGTAGAGAGATTTCAACATGATATTAAGTGATCACCTCTTTCGTACTCAATGCATTGTGAGATTGTCACTAACATTCCCTTCATGTATAGTCGCTATTGCGGTCTATCATCATGTAATCTTTTTGTTTTGAAAAAAAGTGAGTGGAATGAGTCCCACTCTAATTTCATCTAGAAATTTTATATCTATTCGAAATGCTTAAATTTTTAAGTTTGTCTGTCCTGTTAATTCTGCCTGTCCTTCTCAAAGCACTCAAACCTGATACCAATTGTCACGGAGCGACACTTTCAATAGAGCTGGCATGGGAATTATTAAATTTGACCCCGAATTCGACACACGTGTTGGTGTGATAGGATCTGAGCAGCCTATTTCCATTTGGAATCCATAAATGCATCTTAAAAGTTCCGAGGAACAGACATAGAAGATAACTAGGATACAAAGGCACAATAAGAATGAGAGAGAAAATCTATAGAAACAAAAACAGAAATAAGATACTGAGTTCAAGATCTAACACCTTTAAGAAGGGCAATGGGAAGATCCAAATCAAGAGGTAATTAAGGGTTGTTGTATTCTTTGCCTGGGTACACAACACATAAAATAGCTAGTGGCTCTCTTTATTATGTTCGTGAAAATGTTCAATTTCTATTATACCTTGTTCTCTTCCATCTGCCTTATAATCTTATTAAACAATTAAATTGTAGATTTGTAACGCAACCTTCTTTTCCACTCACTGTATCTTTATGAACCTAGTGATGAGGAAGATGATCTTTTAAAACCAAGTCATGAGGAAGATGATTGGCAGTGTTAAGGAGAGGGTAGGAGTGAGATTCAATTCCTGTCACACCTATTCCTCTTTCATGTGTCTTATACATTCCCAATCTATCTACTAACTTCCTATCGATTAGTAGTCTTACTAAACAATTAAATTGCAATGCAACCTCAGTTTCCCACTCATTGTCTTTCAGAACCTAGACCATGAGGAAGATTGTCCATGTTAAGGAGAGGGAAAGATTATATTTTTATCGATTCTCAATGGACTACAAATGATGATGTCGGACAAGCTCAAAACAAGTAACTCTTCTAATGAGCAATTTTGGCTCTACATCAAAGATTGGGATATCTTCCTTTTTCTATGTTAAAGAGATATTTTGCATTTTTGTTTTCAAAATTGATGTTTCTATGTTTAGCTATAAAACTTGTGAATTAGCTAAGCACCGTCGTGTTCCATACCCTATTAGTATTAATAAAACCATTTCTCCATTTTCCATTAGTCATATTGATGTTTGGGGCCCATGTTTGGGGCCCTAGTCGTGTGGATGGCCATTCTGGTTTCAAATGATTTATAACATTTATTGATGAATTTTCTTGTGTCACATGGATCTACATGCTAAAAAAAGGTGTTCACTTGCCTTTAAACATTTCACAAACTAGTGGCCGCTTAATTTGGGAATCAAATCAAAGTTGTTTGCTCTGAGATAATGAAGGTGAGTATTTATATGGGGGGCCTTTGTCTCTACTTCCATGATCGTATTATTCTTCAACACATGAAGTGACACGTCTCAAGAAAACGGTGTTGCTGATGGAAAAATTTTCCTTTTCAAAGTTGCTTGGGACTTACATTTTGCAATTACCAAAATGTATTGGCCCCAGGCTGTTCTCACTACCATGCATTTCATTAATTTGATGCCTTCTCGAGTCCTTGACTTTTAGTCTCCCCTAGTATTCTTGTTCCCAACTTCCGCGTATCTCATTAATCAAATGCATTCTCGAGTCCTTAATTTTCAGCTTACCCTTGTGTTCTTGTTCCCATCCTTAGTTGCACGATCTCTCTACTGGGGTGACGAATTTTTCTCAGAACCTCGCTCCTGCGCTCCAAAGTAAAATTTTGTAAGAACCACACTCCCATTGAGAAAGAACCTCGCTCCCAACCAAAATAAAACCTCTCAAACATATAGATTCACAAAAAACAAAATAAAAGTAAAGAAATAAGAGAAAATCTATAGAATTAATAAAATTATAGAATAAAATTAACTCAAATATATTCTAGTACTTTATATTTACATAATATTTATTTATATATACAAAAAATAATTTATATTTGACACTAATTTACAATACTTATTCTCATTTTAACATATATTACAATCAAATAAAAAATATTTCGTAGAATATATTAAATATATAAACGCTCCCATAGGCGTTCTCATCCTTAGACTCTTCTGTATGGCGTCACTCCCCCGCACCCGCTCTCGCTCTTGCTCTCACTTCGTGCTAAGTTCCCATCTTCTTTCTTAAGTTAGTTTTAGATTCGTCTCTAAGTGTTTGGCTATGATTGTTTTGTTCATGTCCCACAGCATCTTTGTATCAAGCATGATCCCAAGTTTGTCAAGTATCAATTACCCAAAAAAAAGTTTGTCAAATATCTCTTCCTTGGTTATTCATCGACTTAGAAAGGTTACAAGTGTCATCATCCATTATTCTATGAGACTGCCTTCTCTCCTGAGACTTCTCTTGATGGGGAGAAAAGGAATGAACATAAATCTTCAAGAGTGCTAACATCTGTTTCATGTATGGAATCGATTCCTCTTGACAAGGATCAAGATAGCTGTAACAAGCTTGAGTCAAAGCTTGAAATTAATGTGGGGGAGGAACAGGACCAAATAAAGACAAGCATATATAAAATAGGTCTAGGCCATGCTCTATATTATATCATTTACAGTAGCAACATGTTCTATGCCATGCTCATGCCCCATGCTAGTGTCTTTCCAGCATGGTGCTCTTTTCTACATCTCCAGTGGGACATTCATCCTTAGTGATCTAATAATCTAACAGAAGCAATAGTAAAATTTAACTGAAAACATTTAGATTTAACAGATGATGACAAGTATTTATTCTCTTCACGTCAAAAAAATTATCATGGAAAATCATTACAATCAGTGCAAAGCCATATCAATCACTATACTAAGAAGCAACATTCTGCAGGGATATAAATAGGGACAATAATACATAAAATTGTATCAGCATCATGTGATAAATGTCAATGATGATACCTGATATGATCGAACTTGCTTTAGAAGTGCCTCGGAACACATTGTGAGATCTCCTTTGAGTTTGTGCCACCTTGCATATAATCCCCACACCTCCGATCCTCCGCCACTTTGAACAACCTAAATAAAGAGAGAATCTAATTGTGAACATTGACAACTAATGATCTTTGCTTAAGCTTCTCACTTTTGAGCTAGATATGTTTCCTTTGTGTAATCATCTGTAAACTAATTTCTTTATGGCCCAACAATTGGGCATGGGTTATTTGTATCTCAAATCAACTCTGGAATGGAAAATCAGTCCAATTAAAGCCTCAAAACGGTGGACATAGATCATTGTAAGCCACAATTTCTTACCTGCTGCAACTAATATAGCCTTAGAGCTAAGACACTAGATTAAGAGCTCTAAATCAATTTATGTGCAAATTAATATGACCACGGAGATAAACAGAATTCAAAATGGACCACAAAAATGTAAGGATTGCTAACGTGCAACTATTCAGAGTAACTTTTCTATAGGTAACCGTATAATATAAAATATAAATAACATAATAAGCCAAAGTGTTTACCATATTCGGCCGTTATGGCCTACATCCACAAAACAAGGCAATCACCAAATGAGTACAAGATACAATCGTATATGTATAATAATGGAGATAAAGATAAGATCATTAAAATTTCTCTCATCTCTCAAGTCTATCCTAATTTTCTGATCTCCATAAATAACAAAATATTTTGTATTACTATCTCTGGCATTACCCTTCAAGATGAACATTGATCATATGAAATTGCTAACTTTAAATTTATTTTCAGTTTTCACAAATTTACCCCCTAGGTTTCTATTTAAATAGTTTACAAATATAAAGAACAAAGGAGAACTACTAGAGAATTAAACGAATCATCAACTTTGATTACGAATCCAAATGAGGAAGAATACAATTTTTTTGTCAAGTGCACTGCACTCTTTGGGCATGCACTCAAAGGCATCTATGAAAGTTGCCAGGCGTGTTGTGTTCTTTGGGCATGCAATGAAGACTAGACTGCAAGAGTAGAAAATTTGATGCAACACTTGTCACAAAATGACAAAAATGGCATCAAAAGACACTTATAGCAAAGGAGAAACAAGAAACTATTATTGCAATTAATGAAAAGGTACCTCCACTAATGACATGTTACAAGATATAAATAGAGATCAAAACACACGGAAACCATAATAAGCAAAAGAAGCAATAAAGACTAAAATACGCTTTTGCTATGTACAAAATAACGAACTTATATATTGTTAGAGTTTATTTTATATTTTATTGACTAGTTTTGTAATTATCTATGCGTGACTCATACGTATATGTTTTGGGGTGTAGAGGCTATTTTGAGTCTCTTAATTCTTACCCTAATTTTAAATTAGTATCTCTCTTTCGTTAAATTACTATTTTACAATTCAACTTGGTATCAAACCAAGCGATCCAATCCTAGAAGAATTGTGAAATCCTAAAACTCATTGTGAGCTGAAAATGGTGTGCTGGTGTCATCTTCTGTACGATGACGTCAACAACTGTACGGACAGCAACGATCGGCGATGATCTGGTTCGGATCAGCTTGCTCATTTGGTTCTGATGGTGATTTTTTCATAATGTTTTGAAGTTATTTGGTTCACCGTTTGATTTTTTGAAGGGTTTGCGATTTTTCAGAATCCTAACTCTTGAATCTGACACAACTTCAATCACAGCTTTCGATAGTCGAATCTCATCTTATAGGTGTCAACACACTTGGTGCCTCGATTTGGTGTTGATTCGCTGGTTCGACGTCAATTTGAGCATCTAAGTTGATTTCGACACAAGAACACCGAAACCCTATTCATGATCTGTCAATCAAGACTTCACAAGTTGTTTTCGATGTTGATACCCATCCTATAGGTGCTGATTCCTCCTATGTAGGTTTGATTTTTGGTCGATTTGGTGATTCTTGTTGTTTGGGCTCATCTTTGAATCATTGAACAGTTCGGCGCCTCCTTTGTTCATTCTTCAGTTGGTTGTTGTGATACATATCTAATTATTTTGGTTTGTTTTGGCTCTTGTGTGATTCGATTTGGCTTTCTACTGATTTTGGGTAACCACTTCCTGTGTTTCTTCCTTTCATGGTTCGATTTTGCACTATTGAGTTATTTTGATCAAATCTGGTTTCGTGCTTTGGTTTTGTTTGGTTGTATTTGGATTTAGCTCCTTTCCTCTGACACAATTTAATATGACTGAAGAAAAAACTTCTTTTGGTTCTTATGATGCTCTCCATATTCAACTTAGCAAGATTGTTTGGACTCTGTGTGATATTCTGTCTCCCTCTTCTACTACTACTACTTTAGCTAATTCAAGAAACATTGTATGTGCAGCTCTTACTTCTCCATTTTAGGTCATTGATTCAGGTGCTAGTTTTTATATGTCTGGTAATCCATCTCTTTTCTCTAATTTGACTCTTATTAAGCATCATATAGTCTTAGCTAATAGCTCATCTTGACCTACTCACAGCCAAGATGTTCTTCATCCCTCTCTTTCTTCCGCCTTACCTTCTAGTCTTTATATTCCTAATTTTTTCTTAACTTACTTTCGGTTAGTAAATTCACTAAATCTCTATATTGCTCTGCAACTTTTTCTCCTACTTCTTGTGTCTTTCAAGACCTCAAAACTAAAAAAATGATTGCTTCGGGGTATGAGAAGAATGGGCTCTATTATCTTGACATTTATTCTGGTTATCCTTCCCATACTCCATCAGTTTTGAGTGCTACTATTTCACCTTTTCAGTGGCATTTTTGCTTAGGCCATCCTTCCATGGCTAAGCTTAGTTGGTCATTCCTAACTCAACTCATGTGTCTAGTTTTGAGTGTGAAGCGTGCCAGTTAAGCAAGCATCACCGTAGCTCCATTCCCAGTCGTAGTCATCATCGTCATTCCGAGTCCTTTGATGTTGTCCATATAGGCATCTGCGGTGTTTCTCGAACTCAAAATACTAACGAATATTCTTATTTTATTATCTTTGTTGATGACTACTCTCATATGACTTGTCTTTTTTTGTTGAAACACCGGTCTGAATTATGTTCTCTCTACATTCTATAATAAATTTTTTACTCAATTTGGCAAGCGCATCAAAGTTATTCGATCTAGCGTTAAAATATATGCAATCTTCTTTTCATTCCTTTTGTGTCAATCGTGATATTATTGATCAGACGATTTGTACGCACGTGTCTCAATAAAATGGCGTTGCTGAACGAAAACACCATTATTTGTTAAGTATTGCTCGTACCTTATTGTTTTATGCAAAAGTCCCCAAACACCTTTGGAGTGACGTTGTCCTTACTACTTGTTATCTAATTAATCGCATACTTTCTATTGTTCTCAATTACCAATCACCATTTTCCTAGTTATATTCTAACTCTCCACTTTTCTCGCCCCCCCCCTCCCCTCGTGTTTTTTGTACTACCTTTGTACATGTTTTTTATCCAAATAACGATAAGTTAACCCCTTAGGCACATAAGTGCGTCTTTTTGGGTTACTCTCATACTCAAAAAGAATATCGGTGTTATCATCTAGAGTCTGGATGATACTTTGTGATTAATGATGTTACCTTCTTTGAGTCCACTCCCTTCTCCACTTTCTCATGTAACCAACTTTCTCCTAATCACATCTGTTGTCGTGCAGAGGAGTTTTTCTCTTCTCCAACTCTTCCTTTACCTCTTCCTATGTCACCCTCTTCCCCCTCAAACCCACCTTTGCAGGTTTATCAGCAATCTCGATATAAGCCCATCGTCTCGTATGGCTTGGATTCTTCATTTTCTCTGGTAGAGGTTCCTACCACCTCTACTCCTATTTCTGATGACTTACCGATTGCTTTGTGTCGAGGTAAACGTACATGCACCCAACATTCTATTGCTAACTTTGTGTGTTATGATCGTTTGTCATTTTGTCTTCATTCTTTTACTTCTACCTTGTCATCAATTTCTATTCCTACTTCTTACAAGTAGGTTGTGTCTCTGTCTAGCTGAGAACTTGTTAGGGATGAGAAAATGCGTGCCCTTTATAAGAATCAAACTTGGAAGCTTACCACTCTTCCACTTGAGAAATAAGCGATGGGGTGTCGTTGGGACTACACAGTAAAGTACCTTCCAGATGGTTCTGTTAAGCGTCTTAAGGAGTGCTTGGTTGCTAAAGACTATACTCAGACTTATGGCGTTGATTAGTAGGAGACTTTTTCTCTTGTGGCTCACCTTAACTCTATCCGAATTCTATTATCTATTGTTATTAGTCGTCCATTGCCATTATATCACCTTGTTTAAGAATACCTTTCTTCACGGTGATTTTCAAAATGAGATCTATATGAATCAGCCCCTAGCTATGTTGTGCCTGTCAATGAGGATCTTGTTTGTCGCTTGCGTAAAACTCTATATGGTCTGAAGCAGTCTCCTCGTGCATGGTTTGATCGCTTCAATTCTGTTGTCATCGCTTACGGGTTTTGGCATTCCACAACTAATCATTCGGTCTTTGTTCATCATTCTTCTAATAGTACTATTATGCTAATTGTTTATGTTGATGATATCATTATTTCTGGTGACGATTCTCCTGCTATAGCTGTTTTAAAACGACAATTGGCTCACCATTGTCATACCAAGGACTTAAGCATTCTCCATTATTTTATGGGGATTAAGGTTGCTAGTTCCTCCCGAGAGATCTCTTTATCCTACCGTAACTATACCCTTGATCTTCTCTATGAGACTGGGTTGCTTGGTGTTCGTCGGTTGATACACCTATGGATCCTACTTTTAAGCTTGATGCTGAACAGGTTGAACCATTTCAAGATCTCGGTCATTATCAGCGGCTTGTTGAGAAGTAAATATATCTCACGGTTACTCGTCCTGATATCATATATGTTATTGGTGTTGTTAGCCTGGTTTATGCATGCTCCTCGTCAGCCACACTTGATATGGTTTATCGTATTCTTCGCTACTTGAAACGTGCCCTAAGTCATAAATTATTATATTGTCCATCTGATCATTTGTCAGTGCGTGGCTTTAGTAATGCTGATTACGTTGATAGTCGTTTTGATAGGCGGTCCACCTCTGACCATTGTACTTTTATTGGCGGTGATCTTGTCACTTGGCGCAGTAAGAAACTGAATGTTATTACTCGTTCTAGTGCTGCAGCAAGTATCACGCTATGGCACATGTTGCATCTGAAATGTTTTGAGCTTGTTCTCTTCTTCAGGATTTCGACATCACGTCTTCTTGTCCTATGGAGATATTTTGTGATAATCAAGCTGCCATATTTATTGCTAATAATCCTATGTTCCATAAGCGTACTAAGCACATTGAGGTTGACTGCCACTTTAATAGACTTATTGATGACGAAGTAAATTGCCAATCCTTATGTTCACTCAGAGACTCAACTGCCTGATATTCTCACCAAACCGTTAGCTTATTCTTCATTTCAGAGACTTCTCTCCAAGCTTGGGATGTTTGATCTCTATGCTCCAGCTTAAAGGTGAGTGCTAGAGTTTATTTTATATTTAACTGGGTAGTTTCGTTCTATCTTCTTCTCACCCTTCAACCCTAAATCGGTATTTTACAATTCAAATTATATACACTCTCCAATCACAACATGCTTCATAGCATAAAGAAATGAATCCGCAACACAAAATAAAAATGCGACAAATAAAGGTTGTAACTTGTAAGAACTATGAAAGTTCACATAAAATTGGTTAGAATGCATGATGAAGCAAGTACAAGATTACAAAAGAGTGCTTAAAACTAGGCCCAATCAACCTACTTTGATACCAGGAAAAATATTGGGGGGAAATAAAGAAAAATGTGGTTCGGCTGTGATGAACGACATCCACAGGGAAAGATAAATAGCACTAATTTTTCAGCTCAAATCAATAGAAGATACAATCAAGTTTATAGAATACTAGATACAAAGATCTCTTATCTCTTAAGTTTATCATTATAGTCTTCCAATTTCTAGACAATATAAAATGTTCAATCATTATCTCTAATAATAACCATTCACGAAAATTGAGAAATATGCACGTAAAGTTTCAAAACCAATCCCAATATTCTATTTTACATGAAATATGAATCAGCCATAAATAAACATATATCAGTACCTATCTACCAAAAAATAGAAGTATCAAAACCTGACACATGTTTGCATGTGTGCGCAAACTATACACCCACCCATAAGCATGCGGCACACACGCAAGCAGAAAGATTGACCAGTTGCTTCCATAAATATATGTAGCAATAATAACAATAATAAAAATGAGGTATGAAAACCATATATGATCAAAGAGGAGAGGAGAACAGAAATCAAATAAAAGGAAAAGAGAGATGCTGAAAGAGTTTGGCTACCTGTCGTAAGATTTTCCCAAGCAACTCCACCAAACGATCAGTTTCTTGGGTTTTTACCTGCTCCACTTCTGAATCAGTCAATTCATGGGCACAATTGACGTCAGGATCAGCAGAACAAGTATGATTGCTATATTTATTGTCATTGGTGGCAACATGAGATTGAGGATGCCTAGTTAAAGCCATCTCTTCAATCTCTAGCATCAACCTCTCTAAGAACTGTGCATCAATTCTTTTATTGCTAGTCATATCCAACACCATCTTTGTTGCTTCTAGCGCCTGCCACATAAATGCATCAAATATTTTCAAGTAGAATCAAGAAAATTACAACTTCTTCCAGGGAAGATGATTATTGTCCCAATTTTGCTGAACATGCCATCTCATAGAAATAAATGTGAAAATTTTACACAAGGTATAGACTCAAAGGATGATCACCAACGGCTTGGCGTATCACATGCACATATCTCACATCATCTTGAAGATTCTAAACATTTATATTTTCATGTCACTAATACAGGATGCATTTGGTGGGCTGGATCAAATATATTGTTGGTTTGGAGGTCATGACAGGATGCGACCTTGTGGATTGAAGTAGGGTTTATGGAGGGAGAGGTATTGTGTTATGAAGTAGGGTTTTAATTCAAAATTGTTTATGAGTGACCATGTACCTTCCCTAAAATCTCTAGGCATCACCAGAGGATCATGAGAGCCTCAAGAAGTGACTTGGACAAAAAGAAACGAAGTGCTTAGACAAATCATTTTTGTCGATAGACTAGCAAACCTTCAAATTCAGCTAATAACCATCTATAATTGATTTCTCTCTTAAATGAAGAACGGACACCTCCCACAAGAATGAAATCAGAAATCCAGAATTATAAACACCTCTTATAGCAAAACAAAACTAGACCTACTTAAGGTTACACGTAAATGCAAGGTAACAATGTAACATAGCCACCCATCTAGCAATAATGTGCTATGGCACAATTCAATACTACACATGATTCCCAACATACAATTAACTCAAGAAAACTCTAGGGAAAAAGAATTAAATCACAAGTAAACCAACTCACAGAGAAAACGACAGTCCACCTAATTGTGAAAATGTAATTTTTGGGTCTTTTGGTTATTTGTTTGTCAACTAAAAGATAGTTTAGTCTTTAAAACTAATTAGGGTTTCATAAGGTTTTAGTTTCTTTATATATATATATATATTGTGTAACCTATCATTAGTTGTTATTTAACTTTTCTCATTTATTGCAATAATAGGTGGTTTCTCCTTCTCTCTTGTTTTGTATCATGGTGTCAGAGCACGCTACTTGCTGGAATGTTCATTCAGAACCCTAACTGACAACCATCGCACCTTTGTTACATCACTACAGCATCATAGCAAACCACCGCAAGCCACCGTCGATGGTGGTTGGAGAAGGATCAATGATGACTTGTGGTGGTTGAAGAAGGGTCGATAGTGGCTTGTGGTGATCGGTGAAGGATTGACGGTGGCTTGCTGTGGTTCTTAGCTCGCAATTTGCAAAGAAAAGGAGGTCAACGAAGTCAGAAGAAGTCGACAAGGGTCGACGGTCATATCCAACACCATCTTTGTTGCTTCTAGCACCTGCCACATAAATACATCAAATATTTTCAAGTAGAATCAAGAAAAATACAACTTCTTCCAGGGAAGATGATTATTGTCCCAATTTTGGTGAACATGTCATCTCAGAAATAAATGTGAAAATCTTACACAAGGAATAGACTCAAACAATGATCACCAATAGCTTGGCGTATCACATGCACATATCTCACATCATCTTGAAGATTCTAAACATTTATGTTTTCACGTCATTAATACAGGATGCATATGGTGGGCTGGATCAAATATATTGCTGGTTTGGAGGTTACGACAGGTTGCGACCTTGTCTATTGAAGTAGGGTTTATGGAGGGAGAGGTATTGAGTTATGAAGTGGGGTTTTAATTCAATTGTTTATGAGTGAGCATGTACCTTCCCTGAAATCTATTGGCATCACCAGCCTCAAGAAGTGACTTGGACAAAAAGAAATAAAGAGCTTAGACAAATCGTTTTTGTCGATAGACTAGCAAACCTTCAAATTCGGCTAATAACCATCTATAATTGATTTCTCTCTTAAATGAAGAAGAACAGACATTTGTTTGCTGCAGGCCACCTCCCACAAGAATGAAATCAGAAATCCAGAATTATAAACACCTCTTATACTAAAACAAAACTAGACCTACTTAAGGTTACACATAAATGCAAGGTAACAATGTAACATAGCCACCCATCTAGCAATAAATGTGCTATGGCACAATTCAATACTTACACATGATTCCCAACATACCATTAACTCAAGAAAACTCGAGGGAAAAAGAATTAAATCACAAGTAAACCAACTCACCAAGAAAACGACAATCCAGCCAATTGTGAAAGTGTAAATTTTGGTTCTTTTGGTTATTTGTTTGTTAACTAAAGGGTAGTTTAGTCTTTAAGACTAATTAGGGTTTCCTAAGGTTTTAGTCTCTTTTTGTTATATATATTGTATAATCTATCATTAGTTATTGGTTAACTTTTCTCATTTATTGCAATAATAGGTGGTCTCTCCTTCTCTCTTATTTTGTATCATGGTGTCAGAGCAGGTTACTCGTCGGAATATTCATTTAGAATCCTAGATGACAACCATCGCACCTTTGTTACACCATTACAGCATCATAGCAAACAACCGCAAGCCACCACCCTTCTCCAACTACCATCGACCCTTGTCGACTTCTTTTGACTTTGTTGACCTCCTCCTTTTCTTTGCAAATCGCGAACCAAGAACCAAAGCAAAGCCACCATCGACCCTTCTTCAACCCCCGTCGACCCTTGTTGACTTATTCTGACTTCGTTAATCTCTTCTTCTTTGCAAATCACGAGCCGATCTGATCTATGCTAGACCAAACAACCCCCGTCAGACCTTCATCAACCACCAACGACACTGACCAAGCATCATCTTACCCCAATGACCTTCTTCGGACCTCCGTCGACCCTCTTCACTGGTTGTAGCGTACTCTGTATCATGTGGTCCAAGTTCTAATTAATATTTTTAGTACCCTATATCATCGCACAGCAGCCTTTAACCATCGGCGACCTCTCTCCAACAATTGGTGACCCCTCTTGGATCATCGTCAACCACCGGTGCAACCCTAGGGATCGTGACCAACATCAGATCTAACCATTACAGACCCTTAATCACCAGATCTAGCCATCGTGGACCATCAGAGCAACACTCAACTTGCCACCAACGACCTTCACCGGACCTCCGTTGAGCATCAAGTTGCTTCTCAGGTTTCTTTTTTTTGGGTTACCCGTCACTTGTTAGGACAATATTTTGGCATGAAATTTTGAGACAAGATCTTGACATGAGCTTTTGGCATTATATTTTAGCGTGAGTTGGATACAATATTTGGCATGAGATTTTAAATGGAATTGGATTTGATATTTTAATGGGCACAATATTTGTTTGTTCTTGTACTTTCAATGGTGCTCCATCTTCCTTGGTATAATCCCTCTTTAAGAAAGTTCAAATTATGCAAGACTCTTTTAAGTTCCAATTACATGTCTCTACTATGCTCATTTTTTCTTTAGGTTTGCATGGTTCCTTTTTTCACAGGTATTTCACCCAAAACTTAGATTTTTTATTCTGGTTCTTCGCATCATATGATATCTGATTTGTTGAGTTTAGTCATCGCGTTTCTCCCTCCTCTCCTTTTATCATTTCTACTGCAAATGGCGTTATTATGCAAGTTGTTTCTATTGGTTCTGTTACCAGACTACTTATTAGTTAACTTTTTGATTATGATTTTGATGTTTTATTCTCTTCTTCCGGTTATGTTATTCAGAATCGAACGTCTCAAAAGCATATTGGAATTGGACGTCGAGCTGGTGATTTATATATTTCGGAGAGCCTGTACATTCCCGTTGATATCTCTTCTGCTGCTATGTCTTCCTTTCGCTTAGATCAGAATTCGTCTCATTTTTTTGTTTGGCACCCTCGATTAGTTCATCCGTCTAGTGAGCATTTAAAAGTTTTAGTTTAGTCAGGTCACTTGGGTAAAGTACTTGCTAGTGACATCACTGAGTGCAGTGGTTGCAAACTTGCTAAAATGTTCGCTTTACCCTTTCCTAAAAGCACTTCATTTTCTACATCTCCTTTCTCTCTTGTCCACACTAATGTGTGGGGACCTTCTCCTGTCGCAACAAAAGGTGGATCAGTGTACTATGTTTCTTTTTTATTGATGATTATAGCCGTTGTTAATGGGTCTATCTCATGTCTCACAAATCTGATTTATTTTAGATTTAGCACTTTTCATTCTATGTTTCATACTCAGTTTTCTACCACCATCAAAACCAATTGTTCATATTTGGGTGGAGAGTACTTAACAGACTTCACTAGCTTCTTGTTAAGGAACACGATTAGATTGAATGAAGGCGTTAACCCTAATGAGGCACGCACTAATTTATTTATAGATAAACGAGGATATACAATAAGATATGGTGTGCACAATCACACTGGATAACAATCATAATAAAGGCAATAATCATAATAAAACTAACACTACTCTCAAGCTGGAGCATATATATCTAGCATGCTCAACTTGTCACATATGCAGCAAACCCGATGACCTGGAACCGATTTAGTGAAAATATCCGTCAATTGCTCTCCAGTACAAATGGAACCAAACACGATCACCCAATTCTAAAACTCTCGCCGAAAAAAATGACAGTCCACCTCGATATGTTTCGTGCGCTCGTGCAATACTAGATTTGTAGCAACATAAACGGCAGATTTATTATCACACCAAAGCTTTGTTGGGCCATGACAGGAATCATCCAATTCACTAAGCAACTGACAGAGCCATAAAACCTCAGATGTTGCCAGAGCCATGGCCCGATATTCAACTTCTGCACTCGACGGAGAAACCACGTCCTGCTTCGTACTCTTCCAAGATATAAGATTACTACCAATAAATATAGAGAATCCAAAAATGGATCTCCAATCAATAGAGCATCCAGCCCAGTCTGCATCAAAATACCCTTCCATCAAAGAGTGGCGATGATCACTGAAATGTAGCCCCTTATGAGGTTTACTATGGAGATATTGTAAAATTCGAACTACGGCATTCCAATGTGGGACCTGAGGTGCAACCATGAACTGGCTCACCACACTCACAAGAAAGGCGATATTTGGTCTTGTCATTGTTGTCAGATAATTCAACTTTCCAACCATTCTTCTATATCGGTCAAGATGAGGAAAAACATCACCATCATCAGGGAGAAGTTTGACACTCGAGTCTATAGGTGACTCGACCCCTTTTGCTCGCAGAAGCCTCGCATCGGCTAGAATATCCAGCACGTATTTTCGCTGGAAAATAAAGAAACCCTTCTTGCCGCGTGCTACCTCAATTCCGAGAAATTATTTCAATTCTCCCAAATCTTTAGTTTGAAACTGAGATTTCAAAAATTGCTTCAACTCAGAAATGCTTACCGTATCATCCCTGGTGATAACAATATCATCAACAAATACTATTAATAGAATACAGCCAGCAGAGGAACGCTGATAGAAGATAGTGAGGTCTTTTTCGGACTGTAAAAGACCAAATTGGTACATAACCATACTAAAGCGGCCAAACCATACCTGTGGAGACTGCTTCAATCCATAAAGAGAGCGATGGAGACGACATACCAGCTGAGACCACCCTGAGCAACAAAATTGGGAGGTTGCTCCATATAGACTTTCTCTTGCAAATTGCCATGAAGAAAAGCGTTCTTCGCATAAAGCTGACACAAAGGCCAATGACGAGTAGCAACAAGAGACATAAATATGCAAACAGATGCCATCTTGTCAATGGGAGAGAAGGTTTCAAAATAATCAATTTCATATGTCAGAGCATACCCCTTGGCAACAAGATGGGCCTTTAAGGGGGCAAGAGAACCATCAGGATTGAGCTTGACTATAAAGACCAATTTGCAGCCAATAGCCTGTTTACATTCCGGAAGAGAAACAAAGGACCAAGTCGAGGTGGACTCAAGAGCCTGCATCTCCTCCATCATAGCACCCCGCCAGCTAAGGTCGGTTAATGCCTCGGGAATAGTACGAGGAACAACAGCCTTATCCAGCGTAGCGATACAAGCCTGTAAGAAGGCGGAAAGACCTTTGTAGGAGGTAGCATAGAGAGGATAATCCCTACAAGTCCGAAAAGATTTTCGAGTAGCAATAGGAAGGAACATCATTGTCAAGAGGAGGAGCACTTACTATGGGAAGAGGATCTTTAGATGAGGAGACTTGCGCAGCAGAGGAGAGGTCCAATGAAACTGAAGGAGCTGATGGAGAAGGTAGAGAGGACCCCACAGTAGGAGGAGCATCTGTAGAAGAGGACAAGGGTAAGCAAAACACTAAAAAATCAAAACTGTGTAGATCAGAACTCTCAACCCCCGACACAACCGAATCCGACGCAGAAAAGAAAGGAGTAAACTGCACAAAGACGACATCCTGGGAGACAAGGAACTTGTGGAGAGAAGGACAGAAGCAGCGGTACCCCTTTTGAATCTTCGAATAATCAAGAAAAATACATTTAACAGCCCAAGCATCTAACTTCGTCCGTTGGGGATAAGTGTCACGAACATAACAAAGAAACCCAAAAATTCTCAAAGGTAGAGAGAAAAGGCTCTTCCCGGGAGAAAGGACAACCATCGGAATTTTGCCACCAAGTACCTAAACGGGAAGACGGTTGATCAAGTAACAAGCAGTTAACAAGGCATGCCCCCATAATTTCTTAGGTACGTGCATCTGAAACAAGAGAGCTCGAGCAGTTTCCATAATATGACGGTTCTTGTGCTCAGCGACACCATTCTTCTGTGGGGTAGCTGGGCAAGAAGTCTGATGTATAATACCATGTATGGACAGGAAAGTCTTCAGTTGGGTTGAAAGATACTCACCACCATTATCACTGCACAAACATGTAACCTGAGCCTGGAACTAGGTTTGCACTTCCATATAAAAAGAGGAGAAATTAGATGCTACTTCAAATTTATGTCGCATAAGATATAAGAAAGTCACACGAGAATAATCATTCACAAATATGACGTAA
>JAOTRH010064231.1:0-18378 GCA_034768845.1 Heliamphora exappendiculata | reverse complement strand
TGTCTGGTTCTTTATCTCTATCCCTCTCCTTTTAATTCTTGCATTAATTTCTTAATTGCATATCTAGTTCCTGTGAGTTATTAAAAGGTTTTCTGAAAAGTTTTTTAAATCTCATTTGCTAGCAAAGTGACCCAATTCTCTCCCCCTCTTGGGTTGCCTGTTTCTAACAGCCTATAAATGACTTATGGCCCGAATAGATAAACTGGCTAATTAGTATTACAACTGGTGACTCGACGCTTGAGTCACTCGAGATCCAGAGTAGCCCGGACTAATACTTCTACTCGGGTATAATACTACTACTCATAACTTGAGTCACTCATGACTCGAGCTACTCGCCTCTCCAGAAGCTCATATATTCTTCCACTTAACTGGTGTCACTACTTTTAACCAGATACCCGGGTGATGATACAAACTACTCATTTCACTGGTGACTTGAATATGAACAATGAAGAATGTTAAGTATTTGAATCATAGATTCATTGACCTGAACCAAATAATAAAGCTTGTTGAGAGGCCCAAAAGATTCATTCACTCGAGTTACTCCAGTAACCCGAGTTGCTCGAGTGGCCCAATTTTACTTCATCAGTAAATCGGACATATAACTCCAAGTTACTCAAGTTATAAGAAGACACAGACTTGGCCTACTCGAATTACTGGGGATCCGAGCTGTTAGGACCCCCTATAACTCGGCCATCTAATACTGCTGCTCATTGTGGAGAGGCAAAAGACATTCCATAGCACAGACTATGAAGCGTAGCCCTAACTACAAATGAAGACATTCCGTAGCACAGACTATGAAGCGTAGTAGCTCTAACTACTTTTCATGGCACAGACTATGAAGACAACACAGACTGTATTATTACCATGGCACATACCATAAAGGCAGCACAGACTGTATAACACAGCACAAACTGTATTATTGCCACGACATGGGTCATGAAGGCAGCACAGATTGTAGCGTAGCTCTAACTACCTAATCATGACAACATAGCACCAACTATGTGGCCCAGAACAGACTGAACAGCTAAGATAAAGCACATACTATATGATTATAGATTACTCTGAGAATCGAAAGACTATCCCAGAGACAATGAAGACAATGGCAGTACAATCCTGCACGGGACATTGGGAGACATGTGGCTTGGTGGCTAAGGAAAGGATTTGTCGAGTCACACAGATCCTCCCACTCAAGTCACTCGAGTGACCCCTGCGTCACTCGACCCGAGTGGATCGGGTACTTAAATCGAGCTGGTCGGGTGCCCTTGGGGCTTCTGTTGGCCAACTTAGGTGAGTTGGAGTAGAACACTACTTGGCTGATTATTGGATAGAATCTCTTGATTCTCTGTTATCGCCTCTCATGATCCGATTCGATCTCTTGAAAGAGTCATATCTGAACTCCAACATGGCTCCTCTGAGTGCTATAAATAGGAGGGATAACCAGACTTCTGGATCAATCAGATTTTGATAATCAGATACATTGTTTATACTACTAGTACTCCATACTCAATTAGCCTTCTCCTTCACCCAACCTCGTCTCTCTCCGTTCCGTATTTCTGACTACTTCGCATATTTCACCTCTCTATTATTGTTTATTCTTTGCCTATTCCTAAAGTACCCTACAGGGTATATTGGGAGCGACGGAAACTGAATGAGATTATGATAATTATAATTTAGGACTTATTCTCTTCTCGGCTAAACTAGTTAGGGATTTGACTGAATGAGATTATGAGAATTTATCGTGGTTGTGGATCCTTATTTTTTAACTGGACTTTTAAAAAAAATAACAATGGACTCTTTATTTGTTAATTATGTTAGACTATATACAAAAAATTATATAGAAATTTATATAAATATTTACAATTTTTGGGGCTCTAAAATTTAGTCTAAATTTGGGGGGCCTAAAGTGGTTGCTATACTGCCCTCCTGCCAGGGCCGATCCTGACAAAATTATATATCATTTCATTATAAATTTAGTTAACCAAGCAGGATTTAAATATTTTGAAAATTTCACGTGAATCTTCTATTTATGTGAATCCTAGCTATGTCAACTCCATCCATGGACTCCAAACAAATCAAAATTGTAAAGAAATAAAAATTATAATTTACTTTAAGCATTATCTAATACATTTGCTAACTTATTTAAGATTCCAAACACTAACAAACCTCATGTTTAATGATGACCCAAAGGTGGAAGGGGTCTTGGTTTTGGAATGCTTTAGACTTTTACCCTTGCTATATATGCTGGCAAAATAAGAATGGAGGCTTATACAAAGTTCCTGATCACTTGTGGGAGCTTAGAGCTAAATATTTTTTCCATTGCTCCTTCATGCCTCATGCAAGCCTCTCTTGGCTCACAAGCATATTTTGTATAGAGAAGTATCCTAAAAGGGAGGAAAATCCTATCCTAAGGTCTTCGATAGAAGGTAGAAAATGATAAAAATATTCACATTTACACTGGTAGATGGAACCTAAGGTTGAAATCCTTAAAGATCATATGTCCACTAATTTTAGGACTAGAAGAAAATGTTGAAATCTTGTTTGATCGGGATGGTAAATGGAAGGTGGAGACAATCAGGAGTAATTTCCATTTCGAAGACGCTGAGCAAAATTTGGCACTCTCGCTTAGTGTGGGAGCAACTGAAGACAAACTTGTATGGCATTTTACTAAGAATGAAAATATTCTGTATGTATAGGAGTTTGGGTTGCGAGAGATTTACTAAATGATCAAAGATCTCAGGCAGCAGCTGTTAGCACTAGCTTGCAGTTAGCGTTGATAATCCACACCAAAAATCCAATCAGTTAGATTTGCAGCAGAAATATTTGACATTTGAATTTGCAAGTAACTAGATTTGTAGCAGCAAATCTTAACAAATTTGGCATGAAGATGTGAAGCAGCAAACTTTGACTAAGAAGATTTCAGGCGCTGGGATTTTGCTAGATTCAAACCTGCATGTGAATATGATTTTTAATCCTATAAATTGATTAGAGAGATGCATAGCAAATAAAGTAGAGAAGACAGTTGAGAGATTGAGAGTTGAGTAGAGATAGAACTCCTCCTCCGTTGTATTTTCTCGATCATACTGAAATTTGATCTTTCCGTGGATGTAGGATACATACTCGAATTACGTAAATATTGTATCTCTTATTCTTATGCTTGTTTAGTGTCTTAGATCAATCCTAACAAGTGGTATCAGAGTCTCGTTTGAGGTTTTACAGCCCTCCGCTCAAATCTACCTAGAAGTGAAATTTTTCAAAACCACCAATTGATTATACCAATGCATAGATATCATTGAGACAATTTCAATGATTTATTATACGTCGATAACGGAGTTGAAACAGGCCTTATACCTTTGTTTAAAGCATTTCTAAAATTATTCAGCCAATAAGGCCCTACTCTAGTTTTCTTCGGTGAGGAAGATAACCCAATCAGCATCACGTAGACGCCATATCAGCGCCCAATCAGCTCCATGTCAGTGCTTAATCAACGCCTCGTCAGCTACCACGTCATCCATCAGCTGCCACGTCGCTGCCATGTCATCCATTATTAGTTAAGAATTGTTTTTTTTGCATATCTTGGGCATTTGAGGTCCGATTTAGATGATTTTGGAGTCGTTATTAAGGCTTTTGGCCATTTCGTATTAACTACAATGTCAGTTTTGCTAAATTCTTCTTCAAAAATTTTGTTTGAATTATAAAACCACTTATTGGAGATGGGAGATTCAGCACTGGGGGTCATGATCAATGCGATTTGGAAGCCATAGATGGAGGACATCTTTAATTGTAAGAATTTATACGACCCCCTCGAAAATGAAAGAGCAAAGCCTACCGAAAAGATAGAGGGAGATTGGACAAGGATGAACCAAAAAACTATTGATCAGATTAGACAATGGATCGACTATAGTATTTTTCATCATATTGTTCAAGAGATGAGCACCTACAGCCTTTGAAAAAAGTTAGAGGCTATGTATCAATCGAAGGCTTCTCGAAATAAAGCCTTGTTGATGAGAAGGCTTATAAATTTAAAGCTCAAGAGCGAAAGTTTCACTAATAATTCATAAAGCCTTCTTATGTATAAAATAACACTATACTAATAATCTAATTCATAATTCATACACTAATAATTCAAAGAGAAAATTACATAAATATTTCATCAACTATCACTTAGTATCAGTTTACTCTCTCTGTTTCAAAATTGTACATTTAGGTCTCTCAACTATTTAATTTGTATCAGTATTACCCATTTAAAAGTGTATTTTGTACGATTTTTAATAGTTGAGAGACATAAATGTCCTATTTTAAAATTGAGAGGTTGTAAACTGATATTTTGTTATAGTTGACAGCATATTTGTATATTTTTTTTCTAATTCAAATACACTAATTATAATATGAAAATAGTTATTCATCTAAATAAGTCCATTAAAAAAAAGGAAGCATAAGTTTATGTATAAATTTTACAAAAAAAAAATGATTAGTGGAGTATATTATAAATTAAAATATATTTTATTACAAATACTTTATTTTTCATTTATTTTTTTCTAATTTCAAAATAAAAGACAAGTGTTTAAAATATTTATACAATCTTTTTATCACAACAAGTGCTTAGAATATCTGTACTCTCTTTCTTCATAACACCTCCAAATATAATTAAAAAATAATATAACTAATTTTTTTAAAAAAAAATTATTTTGGTTTCTAACCCTTCAATCCAAACCATTGAAGCAAAGTAAGGAGAATTAAAAATTTTCCAAATTTATCAGGCAAGCCCATAAAAGTGCTTTCAACCCAAGAAGGGATACGGTAAGCCCAATAAATGAGTTTGGTTTTAAGTAAAAAATTTATTTATTTATTTATTTATTTATTTTTAGTGAAATTTGTTATTATTTAATTAAATTATTATAATATTTGAATCTTCTTAGTGAGACAAGTCGAGAAATAAATTTTTTTTAATCAAAATATAAAAAAATTCAGAAAAGAAAAAATAAGCTAAAATTTATGTTGCTTATTTTTGTTTTTAGCAAACTTTTTTTTATCTTCTTATCAAAATTTATTATTTTTCAATTCATCTTATTGAGATGGATTCGAAGAGTAAGTTTTTTTAATCAAAAAATTTTAAAAATTAAAAAAAGATAAAAAATAAGCAAGATTTTTAAATTTTAGCCCAAACAGGGCCATTGTGTCATTGTGCACCTGACACGTCATTTTAAACTAAGATCAACGTCACAAGTGGGATGCTTTATTTTCAAAATTAGATTTCATATTGGAATTAACCTAGTAATAATAATAAAAAAAAAAGGCTTTTTAGTTTGGAAAATTCAAAAATTAGTCATTTTTTTAGATCTTATAAAAAATTTAGTCCTACAAGATTTATTTTAAGAGAATTAGTTTTATCAAATTTAGAATAATTGTATTATGTCTAATTTGTTCATATTTAAGAATTAATCTTTTTCGTTTTAGATAAGCGAAAAAATTCAAGTGATACATTTATTAAGTTATCATAACTGTTGAAAATGGGAAGTGATACATTTTTATTTAACTAATGTCTTAATTTTATGAACTAAAAAATATATCACTTATCGCTTGAGACTAAAACTGTGAAAAAAATTACTACTGAATTAAAATTCTATTATCAGTTAATAATAAAATTTATACTAAAATTACTCTTTTACTTATAGGCCTAGCATAAGAAAAAATTTTGGAATAAATTTACGAATTATTTTAAATTATTCCATATAGAATGGAAATGAAAGTCGAATAGATATTAGTTGTCCTCCACAAGATATGTAAGTTATTTTTTATCATAAATAAATTTGAACACTCAAAAAATTCATGAGACGTAAAGATGTGACCTACTTAAATATTAATTAGAAAAGTGCAACTGAGTTTTGTTAAAATGTTAGTGTATAAAGTAACGAAGGATCAATTTATTATGCAACAACAAAAGTCATAGTTACAAATTCAATACGTTAATTACTTAATTTTGTATAATTTAATGTGTTTCGTACCATTTAATGTACGAGTCTATACTGATTGTACTTATTCATAATTTATTTTTAAATTTTTTTACTTAATTTTTTTATTTTTTATACTTACTTTTCAAGTTTGAAATATAGTACAAAGGGAGAGTATTAAAATATGTTAATATTAGTTTATTATAAAAATATTAAATATTAAATTTATATCAATTTTAAGTTAATTATCTCATTATAAATAATACAAATAAAACATAATTTAGACTAATTAGTTAAAATCTAATATTTGACCAGTACATATATGTAGAGTATTAATAAAAAATCAATGCTCAATATGGTATTCAAAACATTGACCTAGATTTTTGTCCTTTTTAAGAAAGAGAAATTCAACTAGGGAATATGCTTTTGAAGTAATTATTCAGTATTTTCAAAGTTTTATATGGTAAGTTTACGTGGTGTTCTTATTCAATACAGTGACGATAAATTTTATGATATAAGTATGATGATTCATTTTTATTAAATGGTTAGGAGACAAAGAATGATTCATATTATTTAGATTGTGATTATTTATTTATCAAGAATACGGTGTAATATTACTTATATAATATTCTAAAAATATTTAATAAATTTCCATGCTTTTGGGTGTACACGTAAAGGCCGCCAGAAAATGGGTTTTCAAATTCCCGCATAAAAAACCAACATAAACCTGATTATAAATTCTATCTCAGGCGGTTCCATTCTAGAAATTTGGACCACGGTACGAGTTCATTACAACGGGGTTGGATTTGAGGTGCTTTGTTATTTTGGTCAACTATTTTATCAAAATTTAAAGATTAATATTTTTTTAGATCCCATCATAGATTTAGTTTTATAATTTTTATTTTAAAAAATTTAATTTTATTAAATTTAAAATAATTATATTATGTTTAATTTATCTATATATAAAATTAAATTTTTTTTATTTTAGACAAATAAAAAAATCTAAGTGATACATTTATCAAGTCATTATAACTGTTGAGAATAAAAAGTGATATATTTTCATTTAATTAATATATCAATTTTATGAATTGATAAATACATCACTTATCGCATAAAATTAAAATTGCGAAAAAAATTATTACGGAACTAAAACCCTATTATCAGTTAATAATAGGGTTTATACTAAAATTACTCATTATTTTTATCGGGGCGATGGGTCAGATCGGGCTCGGTTTAAAGTCTTTTATTTTTGTCAATTATTTTATCGGAGCGGTATAAGACGAGAATATATCAAGAATAATTATTAAATTATAAAAATAGTAATATTAATAAGAGCTTAAAATACTATGGTTAAAATATAATGATTGATTAATAATTATAATTAAAATGACAAAAGATAAAAAAAAAAGAGTAAAAAATGAAATGTAAATATAATTCTTTTATATTTTAGTAGCATTATCTTTAAAAAAAACTAAACTTTATATATGTATTTATGAATAAAAAATTATTTAATTTAGATAATTAGAAACGGAGCCAAAAAAACTGGGTGGGGGAGAAGCATATACTGCCTCCTAACTTGTTATCGGATATGGAAAAAAAAATAGTAAAATTTAAAATTTTAACTTATTATCAAAAAAATTAGTAAAATTTAAAATTAAAACACGCGAGACAAAATAAAACGAGAGAAATCAACGTCTCAATCTGTCAATGCCAAACAGGGAAAGTTAGTTTCCAAACAAATCAATAAAATAAAACAACTTATTATTTGAAAATACGTGGAAGCATCTAGATGATTTAACTCTTATATGTAATTAAAAGTATTGTTATTTAATTTTCTTAATGATTTTTTTAATTGTGATTGAATACGTTTTCCAGTGTAACATTACTCTTGGTAGTTTTTTTTATTAATTATTTTAAAATAAATTTTAAAATTAAATTATATTAAAATCGATAAATTTGTTAGTTTTAACTAGATAATAATAACGGTGCATAAGAAATCCAAAAAATCAGAATTAATTTAACCTTTATGTATTGGATAGAAGTAATTGGTCTGATTCAAAACCCTAAAATAAAGCAAATAAATAATATTAATTTAATTTTTGAATTAGTTTAAAATTAATTCAAACGAATGAGAGAACCAAATTGTATAGATCTAATTAATTTAATTTTTTTATAAAAAAAAAAAAACAACTGTCATTTGGGTCTCATCTCTCGAGTGGGATCACTGGGATGGTAATAGTAATATCTAATGACTTTTTTCTCGCAAAAGCAATACACTTGATTTATACTTCTTTTATGCACGGAAACAGAGATTTGCTGAAGGCCTCGTTTGGTAGTTTGGCATTAAATTAAATCTTTTACTTAAAATTAATTTAAGCTAAATAAGTAAAAAATTCGTTTGGTAAATCGTAACGGTGACTTTAAACTAAAAGATAATAAGCCAAAAAACTTGTTTTAAAGTGATTTTAAATTAAAAGAACATTAAGTTAAAAGAAAAGTTGTTATAGTTTTTAAAAATTTATTTCTACATAATTTTATATTCAATATAAATCTTGTTTAATTGATTTTAACCATTAGATTTTAAAAATATAATTTTTATAAAAAAATAGATGTGTATAATTATTAAAGTTATAATATTTTTATAAAATATATAAAATTATTTTTGAAAGGGATAATCCAACAACAGTTTGGCCTCTTGGGGTTTCGCACGGATTCAGGACTGAAACCCGAGCAATTGCTCGGCTATGAGCTGTAGCTCGGTTTTAGGAAAAGGACTACCTATCGTTTACTATTATAGAAAGAGCTCAGTAATAGGATGCATTTAATGAGAATTGACCAGTAACGTATAACATTAAATGAGACGTGATGAGTTGTATACTCTATTTAATGAGATTAGATAAAGTGATTGGAGCTGGTGGGAATCTGTAGATCGAGCTCGAGTGAGTGGTTCGGCTTGAGGTACAAGCTAAGATAAGAATATTAATGGTGACGTGATTGAAGCTGCTCCGGTATCTCTGTCACTGTCGCCTATGCATATGGGGGCCACAAAGACGTCTTGTAGGATTGTATTGTGGTCGACAGGTCATCACGAGGGGAAAGGAGAGAGAAACAATCACTCCCAAAGGGAGGCAAAATCCAGAAGAAAAGGAAGTAGTTTTTGAGAGGGGAAAACTCTCTAAAATTGATTTTTGTACTTTATATAATCTCTCTTGAATATTTTTACTTGACTTTTGAAGTGGTTTTTGGTGATTCGCCACAAGCTAACTCACGTTCGTTCATTTTGCAAGAGCTCGGATGATCGTGGGTTCGATCGAACCGAATTCAATTCACAAAACAAATATAATTTACAAGTCAACTCCATACAATTTTATGTAAAAAAAGGAAAAAGAAAAAAACTAAAAGACTAAACGATTTTGTATTTTTAAATGAATTTTTTAGCCTTTTAAGCTTTAAATTAAAAAAATAAAAAATTAAATTTTAAACTTTTTGCCAAACGAAACCAAAGTCAGATGAGATGAGGGCTCAAAATTGGTACTCACCTTATTAGACCGAAATTCCGAGGCTTGCAGTAACTTGAATTTTGCATCCTCCTGCCAAGGAATTCTGAAGTGTGAACACTTCTAATGGTTTTTAATTATTTCATGTGCATTAACCATTTGTACTACAACTTGTAGTACTTATACTTTGATCTGCTTAACCCAATATGAAAATATAATTCTAATCAAACTCAAAATCTTTTAAGTTTTTTTTGATTCACCTCAAACTCAAAATCTTTTAAGTTTTTTTTGATTCACCATAATACATTTTTTAATAAATTATTTCCCCTATTTAACCTATTTTAGTTTTTTACACATCCGAAGACTAAAATTTATTTGCATAAAAAAGTAAATTATTTTTAATTGCAACAAATAAAAATTGTAGTAAGTAGGAGTGACAACATCTGCGGTGAAGACAATGACAGAGTTGATGATAATAGAAGTAGCAGCGATAGTGGTTGTGGAGACGATAATGATAATAAGAGTGAGTGGTGATAGACAATGATGGGAATAGTTGTGCATGAGTCGATGTGGGTGTGAGTATGGTGTGTGAATGAGGGGTGGAAGTGGTTGGGCATGGTGGTTGGGCATGGTGGCTGGGGTGACGTGAATGGTGGAGGATGTGTTAAAATTGGATTTTGATAATGTTATTTTTGGTAAATTTTGGATTAAAATAAATGTGGGATCTATTCATTTTTTGAGTTGGGTCTAAGAAGCTACGTGTTCTTGTCTGTGAGGAAATGAACGACATATATTTATTTGTTAAAATTTAATAAAAAGTGAATAAAAAATCGATTTTCAAAGTCGTCATTTGAACATGGGTTTGTTGGGTTTAATGGAAGAGTGGTTATTCAATCCCATATTAAAAGTTTATAAGGAATTTTGTGGGTATATACAAGGTAGAGTTGGACTAAAAGGAGAATCATTTTAGAGTATTCATTTTTGTGGACGAGGGATGACGTTTCTACAATGGTGGGTTCAACTCATTTTACACACGCATGCTGCTGTCCTTCCGAGCTGCATTGGGCTCGTGTTTAGGTCGTGGGTCGAGTAACTTATATTTTTGAAAAAAATTTATTTAAATTTTTATTTAAATAAAATTTTTAAATTTTGAAATTTAAAAATTGATTTCTTATCGTTAACTAACGAGTCAAAAACCTAACGGTCATTTTTCAGAATGGAGCCCTCGCGAAGCACTCGAGCACCCATGCACAAAAACCAGAATGAAGCGCTCGAGCACCACCTGTCCAGTGTTGGGCGCTCGTGAGATGCTCGCTGAGCACTCGAGCGCCAAAGGCCCCCCATGAACTCTAATATTAGGCACTCGCAAAGCGCTCTGCGATTGAGCGTTGATGATGAAAAATTGCACCTATTCTAAATAAGTACAGTGACTTTTCTAGAAAGTCACCTTAAAGGCTATAAAATCATATCAGTTATGTACGTTTTTTTGCATTCAGACATTTCTTCTTCCATGGCATTCATTGTGTGTGTGTGCAAGTTAAAGAGTCGGAGAGTACAAACACTTAGTCGGTTCGCTGTACTTGTAGATTGCAGTGCTTTTTTTTCGAGTGTGATCGTTGCATCATGTGAGATTGACATCCGTGAAATCCATTAGCACAAGTGTGGGAAACGAATCTATTTTAAGAAAATAGCGTTCAACGCTTGCCTCGAATATTTGCTTTATTTTGAATTTTGCGTATGTTCGTAAGAATTTTACTTTCAGTTCTTTGTTTTTCAATTTTTGTATTTTTTATTTGTTTTGACAGTCCAGTATTAGCTATTTTTATCATTTTGACATTATTTTGTCCAACAGGATTGGTTGTGATGGTGATAGTAGTGGAAATGATAGTGGTGATTGGAGCGGTGATGATAATAAATTGTATTAAAGTAGTATCGTATTTTAATTATTTATTTATTTTTTTAAAAAGCTAATTTTAAGTACCAACTAACACTAGAAAATAAAAAAAAATTTATGAAACTATTACACATAAAAAAAATTTACGTCAAAATAAAATCAGTCTTATCTAAATTAAGAGTTGTCAAACATAATGTAAACTCTAAATTCTAACAAGCTAACGTGATCCATAAAAGAAATTTCCTTTTTATACTCAATAATTACTCTGGTTGTGCATGTTTTGGTGATTAATTTTTATTATTTATTTTTTAAAATATATTTTAATAATGTCTTCATCCGTTGAGGTTTATAATCCTTTTTGTGTGGAGGTTTAATATTTCTCCATGTGAGGGGCTCATCTTTGGATACTCATATTTTTTTATATTAACTGAACACACATAAAAAATAATAATTATTATTTTTCTTATTAATTAAATCAACTATGCCTATTTTTTTTTCTCATTTCTCTACTAAATTATTCAAATAAGTACATACGAGAAAAAAAGACAATTATTTTTCTTCTTTTTTAGAGATGATAGCTTGGGCACGCCAATCATAAAATAAGATCAAATCTAAAATATATTTGTAGTGGAGAAGTATATTACTTCTATTATTAGAAAAAAACAGCAAAATGAAAAGGTAGGTAACCATCGCTATTTGGAAATAGTGTTTGTATGAATTGGGCTTTGACCCGGATAAATTAATAAGAATTTTTGCAGTGCCACGTATTTTTTATAAATAAAAAGTATATGTAATACTAATTATTTTTCATATAGTTAACAAATTAAAAATTAAATATTATCATTTTGCTAGTAATTTTGGGATAAGTTAACATTAAGGTCCTAATTGATAACTAACTTAAAAATCTCTTTTTTTGATTTTTTTTTTTCATTTTTAGTTTAAAAACAAAAAAAAAATTAAATTGGGTTCAAAGTAGACTCCTTGGTAAGCTTTAAGGTAGTTTTTTTGAAATTAGTTATTTGGGTAAAAAGTTAATTTTTTTTAATTTTTATTCAAAATGAATAATTTTATTTTTCTATACATTTGATATTAATTAATAATTATATATAATTAATAGTAGTAATAATAAATAAATTATAAAAAAAATATTATTATATTTTAAAACTGGTGAAAATTTTATGAAACGGACAACTTTAACTTTTAATAATTTTAACTAAAATCTAAAAAATCAAAATTACCAATTTAGGCCTAAGCAGGCACCTGGTATAACTAATAGTGGGTGATACTCCGTAACCATTGAATAATTGTCACTCAGAACAATTGATCCCAATTGCTAATAGGAGTTTCGATTTCTTTTCGTGGATGGATGATAGTAATTATTTTACCCAAACAATAAGGACCTATCTGGTAGTATTGACTAGAATGAAACATTTATGTCTCGTTTGGTAACGTTTTTAGTTTTTAATTTTTTATTTATTAAAAATAAAAACATATTTTTATTTATGTTTATAAACAAATAAAACAAAAACATGTTTAGTAATATAAATGTTTGAAAAGTGGTAGTTGAATGTTACGGTTGAATCTAATCAAAATTTGTTTACAAAACAAGTAAAAATACATTTTTTTTTGTTTCTTAAAATTTTGTAAATTTTAAAACTGCTTACAGTTTTTTGAAAACAAAAATAATTACCAAACATATTTTCGTTTACAGTTTATGAAAAATTTTAAAACAAAAACACAAAACAGAAAACATAAACGTTACCAAACGGCACTTTAATAATTCAACTTTTAGTAATAGAAAATATTGAATTTAATACAATAAAAATAAATAGTCCAAAAATAACAAAAAGTGTGAAAGATGTGAAATTTGAAATTGAGAGGCTTGTAATCTCTGTTTTAGAATTGATATTTCTCCATTCGTGCAAAATTTCAAACAAAGTATTTCGAATCTAAAATATAACTATTAAGAGTATACGAATAAGGTACGAACTGTGTTGCTCGAAATCGGTTCCACTTCAACCAAATCCCTTACAATTGATTGTTAGAAGAGTTTTTACCCAAGCCAATTACCGTCATCCAAATCCAGCTACTGAGGTAAGAGGCGAAAGATCCAGTTGATGAATAACTATTCGATAGATATGTTAGAAAAATTAGTATGCTTTTGTACATTTGTGATAAAATAAAATAAAATTGTAAAACTAAACTTATAGGCCGTATGAATATGATGATGCAAGTATATTAAAGTTGTTGTGTAAGATGGTCCAGATTAATCACAAACAAAATAGAAAGAGACAGATTTTACATGGTTCGACAATTTACTTATATCTACGAACAACAAAATTCAATGTATAGAGTCACGCGAATCTCATAAATTTTCTCCCTCAAATAAGGCAAAAGTGTACTAATAAGTGTAAAGTCACATTTTTAATATTTAGGCTAACAACAAATAATACATGTGTCAATGATTTAACTAAACTTGCATGCAAGAGATTAAACTACTATAAATATGTAATTAACTTAACATATTCTAACCATTCAAACCAAACATGACACAATCATAGGAACTTAAAATAATAATATTAAAACACATAAACACATTAAATTCACAGTCGGGATTTTTAAATTTTAACTATTGTTTTTATAATTTTTAAAATACTTATACTTCGAAATAAAATCTGAAAATTTGTAGGTGACCTATTTAGGATATTCTAAACACTTTTTATGTTGACCACTTTTTTTAATTTGGCATCTAAGGCATTAGTTGTTGCAGAACAAAATTGTGCGACAAAACAGGGAATAAGCTCCAGCAAGGTAGCGTGATTTTAAGTTGGATTTAAAAATTAAAACAAAGAACCTATCCTCAAAGGTGAATTTCTAAAGTTTTTATATAGGTAGATGTATGAGTTTGGAAGCTCTCAGACTTGACCTTGCATCAAAATTATTTTTATTTTATTTTATATGAATTTTTTTATCAAACAGTGTCTAAATTTGACACATCGTAGGAGAATCAACGTTATTTTCTCTATACTCATGCTCTTTAGGTGATTCCAGTGGGTTTGAAAGATAAGACAAATATCTATTTAACCACACCAATCTCACACTGGGAGTTTGTTTCTACAGAAAATGGTGTTGGTTCAAAGTTGATTTTTCAAACCGTCTATTTTGACTATTTTAAAACCCAAATTTTTAAAATTATAAGACGTGTGATCTGGACCTCAAGAAAAACCATGCATGTAAACAGCATTACCAAAAAATTACAGTAAAAATATCATAGCATATGAACAAATCTAGATCCAAACGAAAATTGCAAAAAAAATTAAATTTTATGTGAAAAATGCCTCTTGACAGATTTCAACTCAAAAAGTTCATGTGATATCTTGGCTCGTAGAACCATGACTTATATATGACTTATATATGTATGCATAGATATATCTCTCATATATGTGACTTATATATAAGATATATACTACTTTCAAAGATCAAAACCAAAAAAAAAAGAAAAAGAAAATAGGGTTCCAAGATCTCATCTCAAGGCTTAAGTATAGATCTTGAGCCTTTTTTTATTTTTGGAGCCAAGAAGACCAATATTGAGAAAAATAAAAGTATATAGATATTGTTTCTACCTTGAATATGAGGCTAGAGTTATTAGAGATGAAAAAACTTAAACAAAAATGCAAAAAATGTGAGCTCCAAGTGCAAGCAGCAAGGCTAGACTTTCTTCTCTCATTCTTCTCTTCTATTTTCTCTCTCTCTCTCTCTCTCTCTCTCTCTATATATATATATATATATATATATATATAACACTCTAAATCTTAGATTTTTTTTTTGTAGAAAGGGAAGAAAAATGTTGATTTTGTACATAAATGATAGTGGAAAAGCCATTTAAGAAGGTGTAAGGTTAGAGTAGTGGCTCTACTATATGATTTTAGATGCAATAATAGCATTACGTAATAAAATAATGGGTCGAGTGTGAGAGTATTTATAATGGCTGGCCATGGTGATGTTTGGCTCCAATATTTAAATTTTTATTGTATTATAATAATTTATTTGAGTTTGCATGATATATTTATACTATGTTGTTCAAGAAAAGTGTCAAAAGATTGATTTAATGTATGTTTTTAACTATTAATTTTATGAAATTGATTTAATTTAGTAATTTTATATTTAGTACTTTATTTATGTAATTTAAATTGATTATGACATTATTTAATTAGGGTGGTAGAGCTAAATTAAGTTTTTTGTATAAATTTGTAGCTTGATGTATTATTTTGGTTACTTTTTCATTAGTATTGAATTAAATTAATAGCTTTACATTTAAAAAGTTAATTCTATAATTTAATATTAATTTGTTATTATTTAATTTATTATGTGGTGTATTCTTATTTTAATTAAGTCCAAGGCCAGCCATGAAAATTTTGGGGTTCAAAGCGAGTTTGAGATATGGGGCTTTAATAAATATAAAGATAAATTTTAAACTTAATTATAAATGTTTAAGTAGACTAAATATGTTTGTAGTAATGTTTCAATTACAAAATTAATTTTCTAAAAAAATTAAATATAACATAGTACTACTTATATATTAGGCTTTTAACTTATCTATTATAAACTTTTTAACAATAGAATATTTTTTTTATTTAATATTTTGTGTTTGACTACAATTTGTAAAATAAGAAATAATACTTTAGGATTAGAAAATTCTGACTTAAGTATATGTTGATTGTAACTTTTAATTTTTTACATTCTATTTGTATTAGTTAGTATTTTAAATAATTAAAACTTTCGATGACTTAGAATAACATTAAAATTGTACAACTTAAAAAAAATAAATTAAAAGAATGTAAAAGAATTTAAACTTAAGACAAAAAATTTAAAAATTATAATAATTATCACTTGTTATCGCAAAATCATCAACATAAATTTTTTTAAATATTTATATTAAATTTAAATTCAAATAGAACCTTAAATTTTAACAAAAAATTAGAGGTTGAAGACAACGGCATTGCCGGTTTCTCCTAGGGCCGGCCATGATTAAGTCACTTTATATTAATCATGGGAGTAGGCTTAAAGTTAGTTTTTTGATTATTATATTAGGTTTGTAGATATATATATATATATATATAAGTTTTTTGTTAAAGAATGTGTGTTGGTTGTATCTAGGTGACGGGTTTATATTAGTAATTTGGTAATTTAATATTTTTATTCACTATTATTAGTTAATTTTTTATAATTGCTGTTGTTTTTATTATTTATTTATGTGACTTTAATAATTAAATATAATTATATCAACAATATGTGTTAGAATAAGTCTTTTTGTGCAATTCTTTAAATGGACTTTTTAATTGGAAACTTCAATATATATATCATATGGACATATATTATTTTATTTAAAATTAAATTTTTAAATATTTAAATTTTAATAATTGAAGTATTCATATACATTTAAGGCCTTGTTTGGGCTGGGTTGAATTTTGGGTCTAATTTCTAAGAATTGGCTTATGTTATGGATTTGACTTTTTTAACTAATTAGGTTTAAGACTTAATTTTTGTTGAATTTAAGATTTAGTTATTGGGCTAATTGGGCCTACTTTAAGTCTATGTAAATTGGGTAGAATCAATTTAAGTTGAAGTAAATTGAATTTTGTTCTTTTAATTTGTTTCATATCTAATTCTATTATTATTATTATTATTATTATTATCTCATTGTAGGTTTTGGGAGCATAAGGATTATGTTTTGAAAGTTAGAGTTTAATTTGATTTGATTTTGCTTTATTATACTTATTCATGTATTTATTTAATGAATAAAATATTATACCACATGCCTTAAGTGGTCATTTATAGATGTTGTATATGTATATGTATTTAGTATGTTACTTAATATTAGTTGTAGAGTATGTGGTTGAGAATTGGATTAGGAATTTTTATGTAATTATAAGAATTTAAGGGACTTATGTGTAATTATTTTAATGAAAATTTTTCAGGATTCTGAGAGTGATTTATATGAGACTAAATTGTGTTCTTATGAGAATTTGCAACTTATTATGAATTTTTGTATCTTGGGTTAAAATCACAGTTATTTTAAAGATTTAGAATTAAAATATAATTATTGATAAGTTTAGGATCAAAACTATAATTATTAAAAGTTATTGGGTATTCTCTTACTCTTTGGATTTGAAAGTTGGATTTTGTTATTTTAGGGTGGCATTTATGAAATTTTGGGCTCGAAAGTTTACGAACCCTGGTGAGTATTTCCTAGAAAGAGTTTGCGGTGCTTTTTTTTTTTTTTTAGGTTTAGTTTTTTATGGTTTATAATTAGTGCATGAGATTAAAAGATTTTTTTTTCTATATTAGGATTTTTGTAAATAAAATAAGTCGTGATGTTATTCTAAACACTAAAACTTGAAAATAAAAAATAAGGATATATTAGTAATATTAACAAAATAATTAAAAAATTGCTCTCAACTAAATATGTCAAACAACTTTTATTTTAAAAATATATATATTTAAAAAATCAAACTAGTTAAACATCCTAAACATGCTTTTAATTTATTTAATCAACAAATCACCGGTAGGATTTCATTCCACTAATTTCTTGAACAAATGTAAATCTTTTGAGGATGTTGCTTGAAAATTCAATTCAAAGGCCCACATGACCTTTTTTTTTAATATATTTCCCCCATAGCAATTTGGTGTGAAAATTATTAAATATTTTTAGAGTATTATGTGATATTTTTTATATGGTATTCTTGATAAATAAAAGGGTATATTACACTTACACCCATTCTATTTAAGGGTTATATCACTGTCACTCTATTTATTCTCTGAAATATTACTGCACCCTCTTATTTTTTAATTTTTATAATACTTTAGTCCAAAAGTTAACTTTCTATTAACTTTTGGACGAAAAAATGGTATTTTCACACTTACACCCCTTGATTTTTTTGTTTTCATACTTACATCCCATGTTTTCTTTGTTTTTTATTTTTTTTAATTACAAAATTTTATTTAAAATTTTTTAATTAAAAAATAAAAAATTACTAAA
>JAOTRH010064220.1:0-18378 GCA_034768845.1 Heliamphora exappendiculata | reverse complement strand
CCCCTTGAACTCTGAGACCTCGAAACCCTTAGGACTCTGGGACTCTTATAATCTCGGGATTCCATAGTCCTAAATCTTAAAAACCCAAGACTCCTGGGACCCAGACCCTAAGACACTAAGGACCTCGAACTCCTGGAACCCTGAAAACCCAAACACTGAGAAACTTGAGAATTTGGACTCTCGAACCTTAGACTCTTCAACCTTGACCATTTAAATCCTAAACTAGTGGTTGAATGGTAGTACTGGCGGTGATGACAGTAGTGCGATGGTAAAGATAATAAATAATTTTCGTCATGAAAAAAGTTGAAAATATTTTTCATTAAAATTAACTCATTTTCCATTATCTTGAAAAAATAAAATTTAAATATAAAAACTAATTTCCGTTATCTCAACTCATTTTAATGAAAAATGAGTTAATTTTAATAAAAAAATAAAATTTTAATAAAAAAATAAAATTTTAACTCATTTGAATCTTAAACATTTTCTGTCATATCAAAAATTAAAAAATATAAAAAATATTTACAAAAAAATATTTTTCTTCAAAACAAATAGAGCTTTAAAGTCATTTATAAAAAGTGACTTTAAGTCACTCTATTTACTAAATAATTTTTTTATTTAATTGACTTAAAACAATTTAGAGAAAAAACGTGACTTAAAGGTAAATTACTAAATAAATCGTTAATTTCAATAAACGAGTTAACTCGTTCAGTAAGAGGCTAAAACTTCTACTTTTGCGCCAACATGTTGACTTGATAAGGAAAGAAAAACTCCCCACACCTTTATTTTAGCCCCTATTTACGCTAGCTTTTTAGATATTAAAAAGTTTAATTTTAAGCTCTATTATTTAGTTTTTTTTTAAAGTTTATTATTATTATTTTTTTCTAATAAAAGCTTATAATTATCTCAAAAATTAACTTTTTTGAATAAAATAACTATGATGCTCATAATTAAAAGTCAAAATAAAATAATTATAATACTCTTAATTAAAAATTCAATCCTACTTTCAAAAAAAAATTTCCATTATCTCAAATACTATAATTTAAATATAAAAAATAAAAATATATTAGACATTTTAACTCAAAAATAACCCTAAATAAAATATCTCGAATAATTTTTTTTTTTTTTACTTTTTTTATAAAAAAAATTAAATTTTTTTAAAATTAAACAGTTTAAACATTCCAAACAGGACCTAATCGGTTGTCAACACCATATTCAATATATATAGTGTCTCCATTTAAATGTATAACTTTCTTGTCATTATATAAATATATTATCGACGTGTTACTTTCAAACGTACTAAACAATTTATTCTGACAAAGAGAGGAAAAATTGTTGCGATTTCACTATTGGGCCCCACTTTTGGGGTGGCCTTTAGATTCTAATGGCCTAATTACAAAGATTGACATTGACAACACGTGACATATTGTAAAAAAAAAAATGACCATTTTTTATCGGTGAATTTATTTATTTTTATAATAAAAAAATTTTATTTTATTAAATTATTATATTTTTTTGAAGCTTCTCGTCAAGATAAGTCAAAAAATTAAAAAGTTTTACCAAAATATATTTTTAAAAAAGCCAAAATAAATAATAAAATAAATTTTATGTTGTTTATACATTTTCATCTCTAATTAACGTTTTTATTTTTTTGATTTTTTTTCTTAGAAATGATTCCAAAAAAAAAAAGAGTTGAAGTATGAAACAAATTCAGAAAAAAAAGATGAAAATAAGTAAAAATATCAAAATCTATCAAAAGGAAGCCAAAAAAAAGTTCTCATTTGGTAAACTTGTCATAAAAGTGCTCCCTTTTTCGTTTTTTTTTTTGGTTTTTAGTTAAATGAATAAAATAGTTTATTTAATTAAAAAGTAACTTAAAATAATTAAATAAAGTTTAAAAAAACTTAGGTAATTTAATCTATGATTTTAATTTGGCAACTTATTTGAAGGTAGATCACATATTATAAACTGTTATCTCATGAGATACTTTTAAGTATTTTTTAGATATTTATACCTTCAAAATGTTCTCTATAAAATTTGATATTATTTTATACATGGCTAATTTTATTTCCAACGTTATCGCGCATGTTAAGAAATATTTATGAAGAATTTATTATCCCATTTTATTTTAATTTTAGGATATCTCATGATTTTATGTTTATTTCAGCATGTTATGGTAATGTAATATAGCCTGAAAATGAAAGAATATATATGAAATATTGAATGTCGATTTTATGGTAACACTAAATAGATGAAATCATATTGTATTACATTCTCAGTCAAAACTATTTTTTTTACATAGATTTTAAAAACATATTGCATTACATCGTTCTATTACACATAGTTCGAGGTTACAAGTTCTGGAGCAAAATTATTTTTAAAAAATACCAAATTTTGCTTATTTGAAGTGGACAGTCCATTTCACCTTCATATGCACCCAAAATAAAATTGAAAAAATTCTATCGTAATTAGCGTATGAGAATATGAGAAAATATAAATAAATATTTATTTTATGTGTTATATTTTATTTTATTATGTTAACATATTCTAACTTGTTTGGATTATCAACTTTATTTTGCACTTTAGATGATTGGTAAAGAGCTAAATTGCAACAATGCAGTAAAGAAAAAAAATTTAAGTTGAAAATAGAATTTATTTTATCGCAATTACCAAATGAGAATATGAGAAAATATGAACATGTACTCATTTTATGTATCACAATATGTTTTATAATATTAACATATTTTTCCTTTTAAGTAAGTTGTTTTATCATATTCTCATATTCTCATACTATGTTGGCATCTACACATAATATTAAAAGTTATATTTTATCAAATAGAATAATCTCATTTTATCAATCAAGCATTCCGTATGCAAAACATCAATATTCTTATTATTGATAAAATAAATTCTATTTTCAACTTAAATTTTTTTTCTTTTTTGCATAAAATTTAACTCTCTACCAATCATTTGAAGTACAAAATATAGAGTTTATAATACAAACAAATCAACGAAACGATTATTTCATGAAATGCTATTTTCTACAATACACTAACCTTCATATAAGCAAGATTTGATATTTTTTAAAAGTAGTTCGCTCCAAAACTTGTAATTTCGAAATTCGTGTAATGAAACGGTATAATATAATATGTTTTTGAAATCTGTGTAATGAAAATAGTTTTGGCTGAGAATATAATACAAAATAAATTTATCTATTTATGATTCTTTATTATCATAAAATCGACATTCAACATAACATATAAAGCATTCCATTTTTAAGCTATATTGTATTACTGTAATATGCTGAAATAAATATAAAATCATGAGATATTTTAAAATTAAAATTAAATGAGATAATAAAATTTTTATAAATATTTCTTAATAGGTACCATAATATAAAAAATAAAATCAGTCTAACATTAAATAATATAAAATTTTATAAAGAACATTTTGAGAGTATAAAAATTTTAAAAATTATTAAAATAATTTCATGGGATAACAATTATAGCATGGGATTTATTACCAAATAAGTTGTCAAACTAGTACTCCATGCTAATTAATCCAAAAAAATTTCTAGTAGTTAACTTTTAAAACCTTTTAAGTAAATAGAGAAAAATCTAAAATTTAAGTAGAATCCAAACGATGCTCAAAAATTCAATTTGTGTGTGATCAAGAAGCACCTCCCTTCACCTCCTTGCACTGAGTAATTATTTGGTGTTCTCATAGTATAATGCAATACTTGGTGTTTTTATTTAATATAATAATAATAAATTTTATGATAAAAATATGATAATTTATCTTTTAAAATAATTAAAAAACAAAAAATAATTTATATTATATAAAATATTACTATTTTATTTATAAAAAATATAACATAATAATTCTTAAATAGTACTCTTAAAATACATAATAATTTGTCCTTGGTACCTCGTTAATTCCACCGATATGCGTGAAAAATGGTTGGGTAAACAGAAATAGGGAATCTCCCAAAATGTATTTCTACGTTAATAGTACCGTTATTATATTTTAGTAATCATATTTAAATATTATATAATTTATAAAAATGACAATTTTACTCATTTTTGTTTTATTTTATATTTTTTTTAATTTTGTGCAAATTTTTTTCGCACTAGTTAGGTAATAAATAGGGACAATATATATTTGTAATTTTTATCCCGTTTTCTCCCGCTCCACACTGATTAAATAAATTAAATATATTTAATATATAAATATTTAATAATTTTTAATTTTTAACAATATAATATGATTAAAATACAAAAATATTATACTTATTTTTAGTTTTTTATTTTTTATTATTTTTAATTCTAGTATTAATCAATATTATTTTTTTAATATTTTATCATGTCATTATTGTTAATATAAATCTATTTAAAAGTAAAAAATATATTTTTCGTTATGCCCTCGATCTCATCCCGCCACTTTTCTAATTATTTTTTTTCGATTATACCCCGCTATTAAACTAGGTGGGGATGAGAGAATACACACGCCTCAAATATGCCCGTTGCTATTCCTAATAATTTGACATTTTCTGTGAGTGCTAAAAATTGAATGATGAATTTATAAAATAAAATAAATTTTATTTGTAAAATACGACATTACATGACACTTGAATGTAATCATTAAATATAGTTATTATATTCGTATTGACACCAACAATTATTTGTATTAAAAGATACTTTAAATATAATTTAATTATAAAACTAATTTTAAATAATAAATAACTCTTGTTATTGTAGTTTCACGGAAGCTTTTCAAAACACTAAGGATTTTTATCATGGTCTTAATTTCAACAAAATATGCAATGAAAAGATATGTAAACTAAAAAATATATAAAAATCAATTATGTTTTTTGAATACTTACATATTTTTCTTGTAGATAAAGAAAAAATTGAATTTAAAATAAATAAATAAATAAAGGTTTAAAATGAATAAAATGACTTTTAAATAAAAAAGAAATAAATATTAGAGTGAAGAGAAGAGAGAAATCCCATATAAGATAAATTTGTTTGCGAAGACCAGTCTCCCATGTGATAGTTAGAAGTGTAATTTTAACCTGACGCAACCCAGTCGTGTCCTGGTAAGCTAAGTCTAGATTTATATTAATTATATAATTATTTAAAAATAAATTTTTAAAAATTATAATCACTTTAAGCTAAAAATTTTGTCATTTAACTTAAAATCACTTTAAATCAAATTTTTACACTTATTATTTTTTAAATTGAAGCCATCCATACGATTTGCCAAATAAATTTTTTTTATTTATTTAACTTAAAACGATTCTAAACAAAAAATTTAATTTAAAATCAAGTTGGCAAACAAGGCTATGTATTAGATATCGATACGTAAAGTTTATAAAATTAAATTTTTTATTTTTTTAAATTTTAAATACGCTTTGAATATGCACAAAATACGCCAATATTTTCTATATAACAAATGAGATGGTTTTTGGATATGTTATAACTTTTTTAAAAATAAATTTTATGTAGTTAATGGTTTGATTTTATTATTATGAATATATTACAATTTAGAAATTTTCTATACTTAATGAATTTTTTTAATTACTTATTTCGTTATTGAATATTTAAAAAAAACAACAAAAAGAAATAATTTTTCCTTTTTAATTTAATTTTAATAAATAATATAATATTTAAATTATAAAAATATAATTTTTTTATAAATGTATTCTAATCATACCCCCATATTTTATTTATTTTTATTTTATTGTATTACCGAATTATTCATATTCTGACATTGCTCCCCACACACATGTGGAATAGTGATTCGTTGGTAAGATTAAAATTAATAATTTATAAATTATAATTTTTAATAAAAATATATATATGTTTGATTAAATTTATAATTTATAGTTAAAATAAAAAATTATAAATTAAAATAAAAAAATATACATATTTTAACATATTTATAATTTATAATTTATAATTTATAATTTATAATAAAAATTAATAATAAAAAAATAAAAATTACTATGGGTAACTTTTATCAAACACCGCATTGTCCAAAGGATCTGACAACTTGCCCGACCGACACCGCAACCCATTCGATCCATCCTTTCAGCCTTCACAAGCACCCCCCTCACTCGACCGTTCTGACGCCACCCTCTCGCCGTCACCGTTATAACGTTCCAACCACCTCCCCCTAACGGAGACTAACGGGAAATAACAAAACAAAAGCTGACAGTTGTCACCTTACGCAAAACCCGTGTTGCGTATCGGCGACACAACAGTAGTACCACGATACCATCCTCCGCCGGCAATTTTATCGCGAGTTATTGTCGGCGTCTCGCGACAGCAGATCAATTGCTCGCCAATACAATCCGACGGCGTACTATTCGAGTGATATAGGGGTTGATAGTGGGGCCTCATCTTCAGCCACGTGTGAGATACCGCGGCTCGATTGTCGACACGTCCGATGGGGGCTCAATATTTGTGGACCCGCACTGTTTGTTTGCAACTCGCTGGCATTTAATTGGTTGGTTTGCTTCTTACCCTGGTTAATTCTTAACTCTGGTTCACTGAGGGCAAGTGCCCTCTGTTCACCCTTCGACACATGACAAAGCAACAAGGATACGTTTGGGATTTCGATAATAATGGGTGTGTTTGGCTAAGTTTTTTGGCTTAATTTTTATTTTTTGTTATTAATTTTAATTATAAATTATAATATTTTTAAATATTTATAACTTTTATTATAACTTTTAATTATTTTTTATTTTAATTATAAATTATAATAATTATCAAGCACTCGCAACTTCTGCTATAAAAGTGTAATATATAAGATATTAATTTCAGCAATTCTAAACACATAATGGTTTGAATGTATAAGATAGCAAATGAATTCGATTTTTTGCAGTGTTTGAATTGAATTCTTACTTTGTATTTATGTTAATGCTGCTTATATAATAAATGGCATGACCTCAATATACAATTTAATCACATCAATTTTATGATTTTGTTTGGAATAATTACTTATTTTTTTATTTAATTTTATTTATTTTAATTTTTAATGAACTTCTTTTATTTATCATTTGATGATTTTTTTTATTTTTTAGATTCATCTCATCGAAACGATTTTAAAAAATAGAAAATTTAGTCAAAAGACAAAAAATAAATAAAATTATCAACATTTAGTCCAAATAGGGCCTATATAATGAATACCTTATAAACTCATAGCAAAGTAAAGATGTGGTGATATCTTGGTATTAAACATTAGAAGGGAAGGGGAGTTTCTAGGCCATAAAGAAAAAATCTTAAACTCTTACATTCAGCGAGACTTTTTCTCATGTGATAGAGATTCTAACAGAACTCTGCAGTTAAGCGTGTTTGAGTTGGAGTAATACAAGGATAGGTGATCCTCTAGGAAGAACAAAATCGTGAGAGTTTTACTTAAAGCGGACAATATCGTTGCCATGAGAAGGGTCGAGGTATTACAATTGGTATTAAAGTCGACTCTCCCTTCCTCCGAGTGTGGACTCTTGTCGTCTCGCCCGTCATGTGGGCAGGTCAATAAGGGCTGGTAGGCTACCGAAACTGACAGACTACTGCACGGGAACATGCAGCCCTAAGAGGAGTGGATTGTGATATTCTGGTATCCCACATCGAAAGAAAGAAGGAGTTCCTGAGTTATATAAAAAAAATTTTAAACTCTTACATTCGACGACGCATTTTCCTAAATGGTATAAACTCTAGCGAAATTCTGCAGTTAAGCGTGTTTGAACTGAAATAATGTAAGGATGTGTGACCTCCTGAAAAGAAAAAAATCGTGAGGATTTTGTCTAAAGTAGACAATATTGTTGTCATGAGAATGATCAGAGTTGTTACATATGGTAAAATAAATATTACTCATCGTATAAGACTTAAAATTTAATTAAATAACTTCAAAAATAGTTTAGCAAAAAATAGTATTCTATAATTTTGAACAAGAACAAAGGGTAATTTAGAAAATTTATTTTTTATCCATTGTTATATTTATCACTTTAAAATGGTGTATTAAATTGAATAAAAGTAATAAAAATTCACCCCAAATATGAGATGATACGATAATTTTTTAATTATCTTCTATACGATGACACGATCAAATTAAATTGTATACTTATATCTAATTCTATCTCTTATTTATCGAACTCTGAAGATACTAGGGGGTTAAGTTACTCTCCAACTTTTTTAAAATTTTTTTTGGCATAAATATGAATGTAAGTGAATTAATTGTTAAATTACTATAAAAAGATATCAATCCTCTTTTCCATAGAAGCTAGTCCCACAATTTAATTGCACTAAGTATAACTATGCGATCGCTGTACCATATGGCCCCCTATCAACTACTCTCTAATTTATTATAAGTTATTTTCATTTATTTTGAGCCTGTATGGTTGACCTCTATTTTGTTTGATAATTAAAATTATTTATCTTGTAACACTTAATGTATATATTATAAATTTAAAAAATTAAATTTATTCAATATAATTAAGTACTTGAACAAACTAAAACAAACAAAAGGTAAATAAACAGTTTTGTTTATTTTGTAAATCGAATGTAATTTATTCGCATACTTAATGATATATAATGAATTTGATTTTTTTTTTGTTGACGATATACACAATGGCCTTATTTGGGATGATTATTTATTTATTTATTTTTGTTTTTAGTTAGTTTTTATTATTATTTAGTCAAATCATTATATTTTTTGACTCTACTCATCAAAACGAGTCAAAAAATTAAAATAATTTGATTAAAATATTTAAAAAAATTAGAAAATAAAAAAATAAGTCAAAATAAGCTAATAAAATAAATAAATTTTATATTGCTTATTTTTACTAGTTAGGTTCATCTTATCGAAACGATTCAAAAAAAAATATTTATTAATCAAAGAATAAAAAATTCAAAAAATTAAGGCATAAATAAGTAAAATTAACAAAATTTAGCCCAAAGGCCAATGAATTATATAATAAATAATTTTAATTAATAAAATGTAACGTGGGGACCACTCTCGTTAAAAAATGGACCGAAATAGTCCATAACAAATGGAGAGTTCTTCTATCTTATCCCAACCACTAGCCTCACTCCTATAATTAACTAATTTAAACAAATCCAACATAATATATAAAATTAAAAATACACGCATTATGACATTATTGGTCCTTTTATTTTGATGTTATTATTAAATTTTGATTAAGTTTATGTTTGGATTAATTTTTTTAAGAATTTTTTTTGCTTAAAAGCCTACTTATTTGGTTTCAATTGACTTTTGCTATATATTTTTACAAATATTTATTTTTACAAAAAAAGTCAGCCGAGGCCAAATAAGTAGGCTTTTAAGCAAATTTTTTTTAAAAAAAAACTGGTCTAAATATAAACTTAATCAAAATTTAATAATAACATCAAAATCTATTTGTTTTTACAAAAAAAGGTCAAAAAATCAAAAACCTTATAAAAAAAGTTAATCCAAACATAGACTAAGATCATAATGATTTTTTTAAAATTTCTTACCTTAAAATAAATTTATTGAATTTTCAAACTCTTAATCACTTTTTATCAAAATTTCAAACTTGTTTTTAAAAAGAATTCATATACCATTATATGATTGGTCCAGAATTATTTTTCTTTCAATTAAAGTTAATTATTCAACTACATTAATTATGACTATTTAAGATTTTAAAATTTTAATTAGAATAGAATTCCAAACAAAATTGTTCTTTTTTTTTTTTTTGAAAATTTCTATTCTAAGATAACAAAAGTTAACAAAAGAATACTTGCAAAAACGTTTCATACTTTTTCCTAAATCTTTTTTATCCAAGATGACAAAAGTTACCAAAACAATTACTACAAAATCATTCCTATATATATATATATATATGAGAATTCCTAATCAAAGATAACAAAAGTCACCGAAAGAATACCTATAAAAATGTTTTTAACTTTTTACGAAAGTATCTAATTCAGGATGGCAAAAGTTACTAAAACAATTTGTTGGATATTTTAACAGGAAATGATAGTAATCTATCGGTTTGAAAAATTGGGACAGCAGAAATATGTCGAAAATAAATAATAGTAAATTAAAATTAATTTCAGAATATAATTACAACAGAATAATTCTAAACTATTTTTTTCATACAAAATAAAATAGCAAATTTACAATTTAAATAAACAGAAACATAAATATTATGCAGAATAACATATGGTTCTATATTATCAAAAAAGGACTGAAACAGAAAAAAAAGAACAACAATAAAATTTATAAACTGTAGAACACAGAATTCAAAATTGTAGAACAAGTTTAAAAAAATAAAATTAAAAACAGAACCGATTTTGTTAAACAGAATACTGTATTAATTTAGAAAATCGAAACCAGTACCGAAATAGAAGTAAGCAGAACAGAACCAGAAAAATGTAAGCTTAGAGAACAGTCAAAGGTTGCAATCGGGTCCAACGTTTGACGTTGTTTCCTTAAGACAAATAGCACCTATGCCTCGGTGCTTGCAGTGGAACGGGCGTTTGCCTCTAGGATAAAGCGATTGACGTGTGCAGGAGAAGCACGACAACCTGCACACACAGCGAACTTGACTGTGCTGAACTCTCTTGGAAATTGAAGATGAAGACTTATGTGAGACAGAGCACAGTGCAGCAGAATTTCAGAAAGGGGGAGAAAATCAAATGCTCTAATGGGATGATTAGCAACTTTTATATAGGCGTTAATGGCGTCTGTTCGAATTAAACGAACTGATGCCACACCGGTTCGGCCTGGTGGTTGGACCGCCCAACATGTACGAATTGGTTCGGCCTAGCTCTAACAGCTGTGACCCAACGGTCCCGAATCGCCAACGGTTCGGTAATAACGATAACAAACAAAAATGTAAAATTTAAATAATTAAATTTTAAATTCAAAATTTTAATTAAATAAAATTTTCGCAAAAAGATAAGAGTTGACCAGAGCCCACAGCCCACAACCCACGACCCACATACCTGGACCCAGGCTGGAGCCCAAGCCCAAGCCTGGCCCGACCCGACACGGTTGATCGACCGGTCAGTCGGACGGGTAGGCGGTGGCGGCGGCGCGTGCGTGTAGGGTTTGGGTAGAACCCACCGTTGGGTAGGTCCTCTCCCATCCACAAAACTGGGTACCCCCAAGGGGCACACCTCTTAGGCTCAACTTGGTTTATATAAGCCACCCACATAAGTTTTTCCCAACCAATGTAGGATGAAAAAGCCTTATATACTTACTTGAATACCCACCATTTTCTCTCCCAAGTAAAGTGGGATTGGATTTTGTTACTATTATTTTGCCAACTTCAATGGCACACTTTTGGAGTTAATTTCTCATTCACCAATTAATGATTTTGAATGCCACAAAATTCATGATTACTCTACTTATTGAGATAAATAAATTAAAATTTAGAATCATCAAAAAAGATTAATTCAACACGAAGATAATTAGCTTTAAAGTTAACTAAAAATCATGTTCTAATTTTATTCAAAACCCATTTTTTTAACAATCCTCTACATGAATGAAATTTGAAGGAAAAGAAGATGCAACAAGATGCAGGCACTGAGAAAGTTCAACAAGAAAAATTCTGCATAGGATAGGTAACTTTTGGCTTTGAACCTTCCCTTGTGAAAAACTATCGAATTTACTGGCTAATCAATGGACGCAATACCTTGAACTGTTCAGCCATTTTTGTAAGTCAAGACAATAAAGTTCATATAGAATTTTTCTAAACACAGCTAGGTTCTCACGGTTATGCCCATTTTAGCCCTGAGCAAATCCTGATTTCAAGTGTGCTGTTAGAGAATGTAGCCTTAGCATTCTCACATAAGTGGCCCCTTCTCACTCATATAAGTGATTCTTATTAAGAGTATTATGTTATACTCACTTGAATTTCAATGTATAATAACCATTAAAAGTATAAATTAACTTAATAATGCTACATGTATCACTGTACTATCATAGGAATGGGTAGTAGATTTTATCTCCACAATGATAGCACTGAGTCACACACAATTCGGTTGTCCCTTTGAACATAGATCTTGGGATCTCCAGTCAGCTAGGTTGGGTTGTCATTGAGATGACACTTAATTCATAGGCTGTAAGTCCATTCCCCTCGATAAACGACTAACTTGCTCTCCGCTTAAGCCTTTAGTTAACGGATCTGTTATATTGTCTTTGGACTTTATATATTCAATAGAAATTATTTTACTCGAGAGCAAATATTTCACGGTATTGTGTCTGCGACGTATATGTCTAGATTTACCATTAGAGATATTATTCTGTGCCTTAGCCATTGCTGATTGACAGTCGCAATGTGTAGATGGCTGGCACAGATTTAGGCCACAAAGGGATATCTTCTAAAATTTGACGGAGCCACTCTACTTCCTCTCCAGTTTTATCTAAAGTTATGAATTTAGACTCCATTGTCGACCTCGCTATACACGTCTGTTTAGACGATTTTCATGATATAACTGCTCCACCCAAAGTGAATACATATCAATTTGTGGATTTTGAGTCATTAGTATCAAATATTCAATTAACATCACTGTACCCTTTCAGTATAGCTGGGTATCAAGTATAGTATAATTCATAGTTTTGGGTGTATCTCGAATATCTTAGTACCCTTATGATTGCCTGTCAATGGTCAGTCCTAGGGTTACTAGTATATCTGCTCAATTTACTCACAGCATATGCCAAGTCGAGTCTTGTATAATTTATTAAGTACATCAGACTCCCAATAATACGAGAATATTCCAATTGTGATATGCATTTATCTATTTTTTAGACAAATATAGATTTATAGCTACCGGTGTTCTTGCAATGCGGGTATCACCCTTATCAAATTTGTCAAGAATTTTTTCAACGTAATAGGACTGAGATAAAGCATATCCATCATATATTTTAGTAATTTTCATCCATAATATAACATTTGTTATTTCCATATCTTTCATGTCAAACCTCTTGTTCAACATTTTCTTGGTAGTTTTAATCATAAAATTATTACTACCAAAGATTAGTATGTCATCAACATACAAACAAACAATGACATAACCTATGCCAATGTCTTTCGCATGGACACATTTGTCACACTCATTTATTCTGAAATCATTTGATAGCATTACACTATTAAATTTTTTATGCCATTGTTTATGTGCTTGTTTTAACTCATAAAGGGACTTAACAAGCTTACAAACCTTATTCTTTTGTCTTGGAGCTATAAAACCCTTAAGTTGTTCCACGTAGATTTTTTTACGTAAATCTCCATTTAAGAAGGCTGTCTTAACATCCATTTGATGTATTTCTAGATCAAATAATGATGCAATAGAAATCAACATCCTAATGGAAGTTATTCTAGTCACGGGCAAGTAAGTATCAAAATAGTCCACCTCTTCAGTTTGTCTGTATCTCTTAACTACAAGTCTCGCCTTATATTTCTCAATTGATCCACCTGCTCTTATTTTTCTTTTGAATATCCATTTATATCCAAGAGATTTACAACCAGGTGAAAGATCCACTAGTTCCCAAGTATGATTTTGCAAGATAGATTCAATTTTACTATTGATTGTCTCTTTCCACAGAGGTGCATCCGGGGAAGGCATTGTAATCTTAAAAGTTTGAGACTTATTTTCTAACAAAAGTATTAAAAAATTCGGACCAAATAATTTAGATGTTCTAGCTCGTTTACTACATTTAGGTCCATCATCCCCTCTCAATCTTTGATCTCCATCTTTCACTTCTACATGACTACTGCCTACTGCAGTCTCATAAGTTCTTTTGAGAGAACTTATCTCTTGTGTATATTTGCACGAAAATACATGTTCAAAGATCGATGTATTTTTAAATTCAATGACCGTGTTCACTTGAATATCAGAATTATCACTTTTGTGTATTAGAAATCGATATGTACTACTGTTATTTGCATATCTTATAAATATACAGTCAATAGTTTTCAGTTCAATCTTAACCTTTTTAGGATCTGAAACTGCTATCTTAGCTAAACACCCATACACTCTTAAGAATTTATAGAAAAGCTTTCGACTACTTCATAATTCATACGGAATTTTGTTTGTTTTCTTATGGGAGATTTTGTTAAGAATATAATTGGCTGAAAGTATCGCTTCCCCCCACAAGTTCTGAGGTAACTAAGAACTAATGAGTAAAGTATTCATCATTTCTTTTAAAGTCCTATTTTTTCGTTCAGTAACTTTATTTTGCTGTGGAGTATAGGGAGCCGTGGTTTGATGGATAATTTCATGTTGTGAACAGAATTCACCGAAATGTGATTCATATTCACCTCCCCTATCAGTCCTTAAGATTTTAATTTTTTTGTCAAGTTGGTTCTCAACCTCTGTTTTATACAAAATAAAATTTTCTAAGATTTCATCTTTACTCAAATACATACAACAGTACCTAGTACAATTATCTATAAAAGTGATAAAGTACTTTTGTCTCCATGTGTTTGAACAAATTTCAAATCACATATATCACTATGAATTAAACCAAGAGGCTCGGTACTTCTTTCCACAGATTGAAAATGCGCTTTAGATAATTTAGCTTCTACACAAGTTTCATATTTATGATTTGAGTTAATTTCAAATTTAGACAAATAATTTATATTAATTAATCTACGCAATAATTCAAAATTAACATGACCTAATTTACCATGCCACACATAAGAAGACTCAAGCATATAAGCAGAAGATGTAGTAGTTTTATTAATAGTTTTAGGAACAACTGTGAGTACATTCAGTTTAAACAAGCCGTTTGACAAGTACCATTTCTCAACAAACATTCCCTCTTTAGTCAGTACAAACTTATTAGACACAAAGATTAGCCTGAACCCATTTTTGCTCAACAAAGATCCCGATACTAAATTCTTTCGAATTTCTGGCACAAGCAGGACATTTGTGAGGGTCAGCTCCTTTCCGGAGGTCATCTTCAGTACAATATTTTTCTGTCCTTCCACCTTTGCAGTAAAAGAGTTTTTCATAAACAATTGTTCTCCACTTGTCACTGCTTGATAAGTGGTGAATATTTTCTTATCTGTACACACATGTCGGGTTGCACCGGTATTCACCCACCACTCTCTTGGGTTGGATCCAACCATGTTGACCTCGAAAACCACTGCTGTCAGCTTCATCTCAGACACAATAGATGAGAGGTTCTCTATTTCAGCAATGTTAGCCTGAGATTGCTTCTGCCTTTTCGAGGCACCTCCTTGGTCTTTACAGCTTCGACAATCCCTAGCCCGATGGCCTGGCTTGTCGCACACAAAGCATCTGCCCTTAAACTTTTTAGAATTACCACCCTTTTCCTTTTAGTTGTGATTCTTTCGCTTCTTTCATTTCTGGGCTTGTTTCACCACATTGACTTTCGCCTTGAACTAGAACCCCTGTGACCCTTTCTTCTCGACGGTCTGGTTATCCTTCTCTATCCTGAGTCTAACAATCAGATCTTTAAGCTTTATTTTTTTTCGTTTGTGCTTCAGATAGTTCTTGAAATCCCTCTAAGACGGTGGTAGCTTTTCAATAATAGCAGCCACTTGGAATAACTCACTCAGTGTCATGCCCTCGGCATGAATCTCATGCAGAATTAGTTGAAGCTCTTGGACCTGGTTCATGACAGTCTTCGAATCCATCATAAAAAACTTGAGGAATCTGCCGACGATAAACTTCTTCATCCTGGCATCTTTCGTCTTGTATTTCTTGTCCAGAGAATTCCATAACAGTTTTTTCGTCTTCAGCGGACTGTACACGTTATACAACATGTTATCCAGACTGTTCAGGATATAATTGCGGCATAAAAAATCAGCATGCTACCATGCGTCGACTGCATCCACAACCTTCCAGTCACCCTCATTCTCAGACAACGAAGGAGCATCTTCTTGAATGAATCGCGCCAAATTCAGCGTCGTCAGGTAGAACAACATCTTTTGCTGCCACCTCTTGAAATCTGTTCTATTGAACTTTTTTGATTTCTTTTCGCGGCTCACAGGAATCGTAGCTAGAATCGGGACCAGAAGAGAAGCCAAAATCGGGGCTGGAACAGAAGCCACCACAAGGGCAGAAGTAGTAGGGGTAGGGTTCATCCTATTGTCGATTTTAGTTGCCATATCTGCAAAAGCCGAATCGACATCAACACAGAATCCAATAACAGTTTATTAAAATAGTGATTTAAAACTGCAACAACTGTATTTAATAAATCAAGTTTATAAAACTTGAAAACAATAAATTACAATAATTTATTGCAAGATTAAACTCAACAGAACTTATAAATTTCAGAATTAAAATAAAACAATAACTGTCTTAAGATTGTTGGATATATTAACTGAAAATGATAGCAATCTATCGGTTTGGAAAATCGGGGCAGCAGAAATATGGCGAAAATAAATAACAAAAAATTAAAATTAATTTCAAAATATAATTACAACAGAATAATTATAAACTGTTTTCCTTATATAGATAAAATAGCAAATTTACAATTTAAATAAATAGAAACAAAAATATTATGCAGAATAACATACGGTTCTATATTATCAAAGAATGACTGAAACAGGAAAAACAGAATAGCAATAAAATTTATAAACTGTAGAACACAGAATTCGAAATTGTGGAACAAGTTTTAAAAAATAAAATTAAAAATAGAATCGATTTTGTTAAACAGAATACTGTATTAATTTAGAAAATCGAAACCAATACCGAAACAGAAGTAAGCAGAACAGAACCAGGAAAATGTAAGCTTACAGAACAGTCAAAGGTTGCAATCGGGTCCAACGTTTGACGTTGTTTCTTTAAGACAGATAGCGCCCACGCCTCGGTGCTTGCGGTGGAATGGGCGTCTGCCGCCAAGATAAAGCGATTTTCGTGTGCAAGAGAAGTACGACAACCTGCACACACAGCGAACTCGGCTGTGCTGAACTTTCTTGGAAATTGAAGATGAAGACTTATGTGAGACAGAGCACAGAACAATAGAATTTCAGAAAGAGGGAGAAAATTAGATGCTCTAATGGGATGATTAGCAGCCTTTATATAGGCGTTAATGGCGTATGTTCGAATTAACCGAACTGATGCCACACCAGTTCGGCCTGACGGTTGGACCGCCCAATAGGCACGAGCCGGTTCAGCCTAGCTCCAACAGCTGCGACCTAATGGTCCCGAACAGCCAACGGTTCGGTAATAACGGTAACGGACAAAATTTTAAAATTTAAAATTTAAAAAATTAAATTTTAAATTCAAAATTTTAATTAAATAATTTTTTTGCAAAAAGATAAGGGTTGCCTATAACCCACAACCCACGGACCTGGCTCGACCTGGCCGACTGGCCAGTTAGACGGGTGAGCGGCAGCGCGCGCGTGTGGGGTTTTAGTTGAACCTACTATTGGGTAAGTCCTCCCTCGACTACAAAACTGGGTACCCCTAAGGGGCACACCAATTAGGCTCAACTTGGCTTATATAAATCACTCACCCAAGTTTTTTCTCAACCAGTGTGGGATGAAAAAGCCTTATATACTTACTTGGATACCCACAATTTTCTCTCATAAGCAATGTGGGATTGAACTTTGTTACCATTATTTTGTCAACTTCGATGGCACACTTTTAGAGTCAATTTCTCATTCACCCATTAATGATTTTAAATATAACAAAATTCACGATTACTCTACTCATGAAGATAAATAAATTAGAATTTAGAATCATCAAAAAAGATTAATCTAATACAAAAATAATTAGCTTCAAAATTAGTTAAAAATCATGTTTTAATTTTATTCAAAACTCATTTTTCCAACACAATACATACAATTTTAAATTTTAAATTTAACTTAATTTTTCACATAATTTTAAGTTTTTTTAGTATAAAATATGTAATTTTAGTATGTCTTACTAATTACTTCATGTAATAAACAATAATTTTAAAATGAGATCTTAACAAATATAAGAATATATATATATATATATAAATTATGGGCATATTTTCTAGATAATTTTGGCTTCAAATAAATTTACTTTAATAATTTGAGTAATTTGTATTTCATTATCAGTACTAGCAGTTACCCACACAATTAATAGAAAAAAACTTAACAATACCAAACATATTTTATACTAACATACTAAATATTGTAGGAATTAATCATTATAATGCTCAATAAGTTAAATAATCCATATAAAATAATTTGTATGAAATGTCCATAACATTTTTTAAAGTGAGCACAATTCTTTTTTATGATTTATACATAAGAATAATTTGTAAAATTATTATTTAATAAAATTTAATACTACTAAATTTTATTAAATATATTTACTAAAAAATAATAATATTAAAAAATAAAAATATATTGATCCATGCATAGCACTAGTTTATAAATATATA
>JAOTRH010064209.1:0-18378 GCA_034768845.1 Heliamphora exappendiculata | reverse complement strand
CTCCCCCCTCTCCCCCCTCCTTCAAACTTTTAATGAAAGCAATTGTATTTTCTAGTTAGTAGTGTCATATTTACCTAAATCATTAAATATGGAAACGTTACTAATACGAAGGTAGGATTTTTTTTCCACTAGGCAAAAATCTTGGATCCACCATTGGGCACATGCACTGCCCGTGCTATGCTTAATTTATTGCAAGAGAGATTTTGAATCAGAAATCAAAAACTGTACTTTGGATTTCCAAGTTGTAGATAGAGAAAGAACGGAGGAGGGAGAGAAAGAAATAGGAAGTGTAAAGTTTTGAAAAGGAGAAAAAACTTATACAGTTAAAAAGGGTGAGCCGGCTTCATTTTCAGTTCACACCCAATGAGATGTTCCATTAATAATCTATTATGCATAGATGACTATACATCTAGGGGTGACCTCGTCGTTTTCTTCTCTAACACAACCACTCCTGAAATCCATTGACGACTGTTCTTCTTGAGAAACCATGTATAGGGAGTCCCAATGCCCCGCAAGTTATCAGGAATAGATTCCTCCTTTGTAGGGCATTGTGTATTTGGGGTTGGTTTGATAATCTTCAAACATACTGCAGTAGCAGGAAATATTGCTATTTAGAATGTTTGACCCATGAGACTGACTACAATTTGATCCCTATATTTAAAATTAAACTCTCTTCCTGAATATGCTTTGAAATTTTATAACCTACTGAAGAAGTTGATGTTGTTGTCTATGTTGGCTGATGTTCGGTTGTACTTAACCTCTGTTGGGTGATGAAAATGAAGTGGGTTTCCTAGACTGTTTTTATGAAGCATTTGATACTTGGTGGTACTATGTAAAAATCATTTGTTAGTAGCTGCCAATAGCTCTTTTTGTTTTTGGCTTTTGAGGGTGGCTTAAGGTTTATATTAATCTTGGTAAGTGCTTGGCATTCCTTGCCTACTCATTTTTGTTGCCTTTTTTTGGTGAGTTCTAATGCATTGCAGTACATGTGCTTATGAGCGAGCACTGCTTCTGGAGTCTAGCCCTGAAGTGGAGTCAAAATTTTAAATTTTGTTGTCCTACTTGCTCAAAATTTGTCTGAGTTGATAACTTTGAGAAAAAAAAATTGCTTAGGTGAACCGATTAATACTGAGTTGTGTGCATCCAAAAGTAGTAGCATTTCACGAGATTTGAAAAACTGAAATGCTTATTCATATAAAAAATAATTGATATCCTTTTATGAAAAACGAAAGATTTTATATATTCTCAATCTCTGCGATTACTGTTGTAGACTTTTAAGATTTCTTTGCAAAAGGGAAAAACTGTTATTTTTGCTGGCAGTAGGTTATCCGTCCATACTCATTCTTCTACTTCTTCTTGATATGCATTTTTACATGCTTGCTTCCTAGGCACTTGAGCCTGTGTGTGGGCGTTTAGGACCTCAGGCGCTCTTCTTGGTCAGACTGAGTTCGTATATGTGATGAAGTTGTTTGCTGAAACTATTGATGGTAATGCAAAAGATGCAATTAGTGCTATTTTTTTTTTATTTTCTGGATTGTCAGTCTAGGAATTGGGTTGTTACCCTGTACTCTCATGACTCCACTCAAATTATGCTCTTCAATTCCATCCGGTTTCTGGATTCTATTCTGGTTGTTTTGGGGGTTTCTCTGTTTTTTTGCCCCTCTGTGAAGTTCTCCTATGGTCTGTAATGCTGTAATGGTCTGTAATGCTACTCTCCTGCAACATATTCTCTTATTACTGAAGTTCTCTTTTTTATGGTTGTCCATATTTAGTAGCAATGGGACTGGAGGAAAAAAAAAACATAAATAGACGAGTTTCGAGCAATAGTTCCACGATCCTGACCATCAAGTTGTTGGGAGCTATGTTACATGGATTCTGGTGTGAGAATATGTTAAAAGTGTCAGGATTCATGTAATTTATATTGAAACACAGTAAAATATTCATATTCTTTAATATATACATTTTTAAAAAAAAATCAAAATAAATGGTATTTACAAGGTTCTATCGAGTACTTCATAGATAATATTAGAGCTCATGCATAATTTTGTAGTAAATTTGAATTATCAAATATGCTCTTTTGGTGAATGTCTTAGTAAAAATGTTTGACACATTTTATATCCTTATCCGACTGTCAAGTGTTTGTTACTAGTATTTTATACGTTTAAAAGATTTCATGTAATATTGGTTGGGAGTAGCTAGATCAAATTCTGAAATGATGGGTTGCATTTGAGAATGCCCAAAGGTATACCAAATCAAATGTATTATGGTAAATTAAACTTGGTGTGCTTTTGGTTTAATTCTTGATAGTTGCATTGGCCAAGAATCAAGGTCTTTGGACATTTCAATTTCAATTGATATTGATCTTCATACTTCTGTATCCTTTTTGAGCCTGATTTTTGGTGCATTGATGCATTCTTGTTTCGAAGTATATGATTTCATGTCATTTTGGCGTGGTCTTATTATGGCCCTGATTGGGATAATTGGATAAGGGCTTGTTGAACATTTTCTAACTTGCTTATTTGTCTTTAATAGTAAACTTTTTTCATCATTGGTTTATTTATTATTATTTTTAACTTTTTCGATTCCTCGAATCGAAAAAGGAAAAAAAAAACATATTTGAAATTTTTTTAGTAAAATAAAAAATAAGCTAAAAAACTCTTATTATTGCTTCTTTTTTTTTTTCTTTTGTGGATTTTTAATGCAGACCAAGGAGAATTATATCCAGGTAAGGGAAATTGCCTGATCTCTCTCTCCTCTTCTTGATCTTTCTTCCAAACAGGTAAGTGATCAAACTCTCTCTCTCTCCTGAATACATCAACCATATATTGTTTTTGATATCTCAAGATTTTCGGATTAACTTATGTTAGTTTATGTACACCTCAATTAATTTTTAAAGACCAATTTCACCGTTCATCAACCATAAATTTTTGCCCACCTCATTATCGCCCATCACCCTTGATGCAATTATATTAGTAGTTGGTAGACTCAAGAGGACAAGTGCACATCCAAACCCTTAACTAGCCTCAATCCAAATCAAATTAAATTCCCCCAAACAAGTGTGACACCCTCTCCACAGTTAAGACCGAAATTGCCCTTAGGATTAGGGATGGATACGCTTTCCCATCCCCACTCCCCCTATTTGTACTATTTTTTCCGCCTTCCATTTCTTTCCACCCTCTCCACAGTGGGAAGAGTGATATTTTCTTTTTTTTCGTCTCATTTTACTCACTCTATTCCCGATTATATTAGTTAAATAGTTTTTACATCTACATACATATATAAAGTTTATTTTTCAATAATATAATACGATTAAAACACAAAACTAGTAAACTTTTTTTTAAGAAAAATTATTTACTTTTGTTTTTTTATTTTTTTTTAAATTTTTTTAATTCTAATCATTTATCAATATTATATTTGTTATACCATACCTTCTCATTTTCATTTAGTATTATCTTTTGAAGTTGACAAAAACTCCAACAACACCGATATACTTTATTCGGGTATGCTCCAATAATATACAAGATAGAGACGAAAAATTACATTTTTTCACCTTGTTCCGTCACGTCTTATTGTGATCTCTCCTTAGGGTTTTGAGAATTAATCAGGGACGATATTCTGTTGTCATCTATCTTTATCATACTAATTGCGATCATTAATGGTATCTCTAACTTTTGTATAGTTGTATTAGTAAGAACCGTCCAACTATGCCCCTCTTTCACCAGCGCGCGGCAGGGTTTGCTGCGCTTCAAAAACGGCGCCGTTTGGTGCTTTAATGCTTTGGATTTCTGTTGTGTATAAAAATTAAAAAAATGTATATAAAAATAAATTGCTGCTGTGTTTAGGGTAAATTTGAATATAATTAAATTATTTTATTTACATAAATTTTGGATTTAATAGTATTTAAATTACATCATGTTTGAAAAATTAAAAAAATACATTAATATTAACAAAAAAAAGTATACACATTTATAAAGACTATGCACATCTTAAACACACTAACATAAAATTTTTTTTAACAAAATAAAAATTATGAACACCCCATGTTTGATCAAATGTTACCCCATTAATTACATTTTAAATTTGTGGTGGCCGTTGCAAATCAACAACATGTGTGTTAACATATTGGTATAGTTAACTACTTTATTGTGCTAATATAATTGTAGAAATATAATATATTTACATACTATTATTCTTATGTATTATGATGTTGAGATGTCCTATTTGTCAAATATGATAAAGTATGAGTATAGTTCTTCTCAAATATCATTTAACCTAGAATCTCAGGTATGTAATATTTTTATGTTTATATACTACTTTTATTAGTGTTCTTTATTTGAATACAAATTTTCATACTATTTTTTTATCTCTTCAAAAAATAGTAGTTGACGAAGAAAAACACTCTCCTAAGGCAACTAAATCATTCAAACACTCTTAGTATTTTTTATTAATACTATTTTAATGATTTTTTTAGTAATTCGTAACGGTCTCCACAAATTTAAAATGTAATTGATGGGATAGCATTTGATCAAATATGGGATGCTCATAATTTTTATTTTGTTAAAAAAATTTATTATGTTAGTGTGTTTGAGATGTGCATAGTCTTTATAGACATGTATAATTTTTTTTGTTAATGCTAAGTGTATTTTTTTAATTTTTTAAACATGACGTAATTTAAATACTATTAAATTCAAAATTTATATAAATAAGATAATTTAATTTTATTCAAATTTACCCAACACACAGCAGCAATTTATTTTTATTCGCTTTTTTTTTATGCACCGTAGAAATCCAAAGCCATTAACGCGTAATAAACCAAAACCATTAAAGTACCAAACGCCGCCGTTTTTAACGCGCAGCAAACCCTGCTGCGCGTTAAGCGCTGCAGGCACCCCTTACCCCTTTCACCGAAAGCATCTAAAACCTTAATTTGTCATCACATTTTTTTTCGGGGGATATACGGAAGCTTTTACCAAAAAAAATTGACCGAAAATAATTAACTTCTTGAATTGAAATTTTGAGCGTAACTTGGATTGAATTTCGAGTTTTTTTACTTTTTTTAATTATATTTTTTTATACTGCCAAAAATTAAAAGATTAATGTAAAATATGAAAAAAAAAATTCATTTTTTTTCTTATTTTGTTACTTATTTTAGACAATAGTCACTTTAAAATTTTTATAAAATTTTTTTTTTTTCTTTAGTAAATTTTTTTAACTTTAACTAAAATAATTATACTTAGATTTGTTTTTAAAAGCTCATTAATTTTTTTTTCAATTTTATTACTTATTTTAGAAAAAAAAACCACTTTAAAGTTTTTATAAGAGTTTTTTTTTTTTTTTTGTGAGCTTTTTGATTTGTTTTATTATGATGAAACACAAAATTTAAAAAGTTAAATCGATAAAAAATATAAAAAAAAATTAAAAAAGAAAGAAAAGTTTATTAACTTTAAAAAAAAATTAAGTTCGTGGGTAAAAAATTAGTTTTTTTTTGTTTTTATTCAAATTAGATAGGTTTTTCCTTCTCATACATCAAATATACGAGAAACTTCTAATATATTACAAGATGAGAATTCTCATACATAAACATTTTATGAAAAATTTCTCATATATTACAAGATGAAAATATTATCGCTATATGAGAATATTCTCGTACATAAAAATATTATTAAAAATTTATTATATGTAGTTATATGAGAATATTCTCATACACACATATGCTATGAGAAATCTTTTTATATATCACAAGATCAGAATATTCTCGTGCACACATGCTATGAAAAACTTCTAATACTCAGGTCCACTTTTATATTGATCAGTACCATCTCTGTCTCATGATCCTAACCGAATGCTACTACCAATTACGATGCCATTTTATTCCCGTATAGAAATTGAGATTAAGTGTTCATATTCTTATGGCCGTAGAAATTTTTTTATTCATAAGTTAGTCATTTTATTTAAAACTAAAAATAACAAAATTTTAAAAAATATATGTATGAGAAATTTCTCATGGTATGTATGAGAAGTTTTTTATGCATGGAAAAAAACTATACTGAGAAATTTTTTATTCATAAGTTGCTCATTTTTTTTAAACTAAGAATAATAATTTAAAAAAATATGTTTGAGAAATTTCTCATAAGTATGAGAAAATTTTCTTATATCACAAGATAAAAATATCATCATACACAAATATATTATGAGAAATTTTTTATATATTAATACATGAGAATATTATCATACACATATGTTATGAGAAAACTTTTAATATATTACAAAACGAGAATATTCTCATACATAGAAAACTTCTCATACTCAAGTTAATTAGAATCTTTTAAAAATAAATTTTAAAAAGTTATTTATATATTTTTATATTTTGCATCAATATTAATTAATAGATCTCGACGAATAAATTGTAAAAGTATAAATTTTTTAATAAATAAAATGCATATAATAAAATTTAAAAATATTTTAGAGTTAGAATTTTTAAAAATAAAAAAGCAATGTGTGAACAAAAGTAAGGAATGTACACTAAATCATTGTCGGTTAACTATTTTAATGATTTATTTTGGATGATTTAGCACTTTTGCGTATTTTTATGATCAAAATTATTTATTATTTACTATTTATTGTGTAGTTCATTGGTGCAAAAAATCAAACTAATTAGATATTGATAGTTATGTGAATATATCGCATTTGTTAAGAAAAAAATAAATGATAAATATAATTTTTTAAAAAATAATGTTAAACAAATATAATCAGATCATATAATTGGAGATATCTAATTAACTTAAATTTTTTTGTGAGTTATAAAATTAAGAAATACTATAAAATAAACGATTTCGATTATAAAAATATATTAAAAAAATAAAGTATTAAATAAAATACAATATAATAAAACTTTAAACTAACTTTAAAATATAAAGTAAAGGGATTTCGGTCATATAATTCGTTAAGGGATTTGGGGATGTTTAGGTGTCGTTTGGCAATATTTATATTTTTTATTTTTTGTTTTTGTTTTTAAATTTTTTGTAAATTGTAAACAAAAATATATTTGATAATTATTTTTATTTTTAAAAAACTGTAAACAGTTTTCAAAATTTACAAAATTTTTAAAAACAGAAAAAATGTGTTTTCACTTGTTTTGTAAACAAATTTTGATTTGATTCACCCGTAATCTCTAACTACCACTTTTCAAATATTTATGTTACCAAACATGTTTTTGTTTTTTTATAAAAATAAATAAAAATATATTTTTTATTTTTTGTAAACAAAAAATAGAAAATTATAAGCTTTACCAAACGGACCCTTAGCATTAATGTTTTTTTTAGGGGCAAACATATCTTGAAAATGGAAAGCATGGATGATGGTTAATTTTGTCATTTATCCATGACTAATCCCAGATTCTACTGCTTTTCAAAAAAAAAAAATTCTACTGAGTAATTATTCGATAGTCTCGAAGAACCAACTAATATTGCTTATATGATATTTTTATATAATTATGTAACAAAAAATACATCATATGAAACAATATAGGTCCATATTTGCTAGGTAAACAAGGGACTCATTTAATATGTATCGTGTATTTTTATTTTTCAAAAATACTACGTATGTAACGTCACATAATATTTTAGGAATACTTAATAATTTTCTAATTATACTACTACTTCCTTTGGGTTGAGCGGAGAAAGGGCGAAGGAAAATAGTTATTATGAAGGGAAAGAGAAGGAATAAGAAGGGAAGGAAAGAGAAGAGAACTATTTTGTTTTGTTTTGTTTTGTTTGGTTAAATAATAATTATAAAGGGAAGAAATTGCATAAATTGATATATAAAATTTATAAAACTAACTTAAGGGATAGATATACATTAAAACATATAGTTTATGATAGATATTTTGCTACTATTTTTTTTTACCAATTTCGGAGGGAAACGGAAGGAAATTAAAGCACTTAGAATGGTTGTACTTTCTTTTTCTCTTCACACTTTCATATCCTTTTTGCTCTTTCTCTCATTAAATATAATCCAAACATATAATATAACCAACTTTATACTTTTAATGGTATTCTAAATGCGCACACATCTTTGCTTTGGACACCCATTTTATGTATTAAAATATTTATACATAATGTTTTAACACTTGTACATGTGGGTGTACAACGCAAATATGCATGTGCATTTAGAATTCTTTTCTCTTGATACTTTCTCTTCTTAACCTCTCAATCCAAATAATGTCTAAATGTTGTGGTAGTCTTATGTAACTTAGCCAAATTAGGAATGTAATGACCCACAACTCATAAGATGACACATCTCTTAATATATAGGTAGTTGTAATATTTTTTAAAAAATTAAAAACTTATTTTATAACGCAAAGTATATTTTATTTTCGAGAGATTTTGGTTTAAATCCCATTTAAAAGTTTTGTTTTTCAATAAATCTCAATATAAGATTAATGTTTCATTAGATTATATATATTATTTTTATACCAAAACTACCATTCATCACTATCTTTACCTCCACGAATAACACTGTTCTTCTAACTAGAGCATTGCTGTCTCGTCATCGCCGTTGCCTCTACAGACCAAGCCCGCTGCCCGAGTCACCACTGATGGCATCAACTCTAATCGTCGCCGTTATCTTCGTCGACCATTGTTGCCACACACGCACGCGCGCGCATTCATACACACACACACACTGTCACGCCTTCAAACTCGAGGCACGCCAACTACCAAAGAAAGCCTACTAAGGTGGAACAACTCGTCACGCCTTCAAACTCGAGGCACGCCAACCACTAAAGAAAACCTACCAAGGTAGAAGAACTCATTTAATAAAACCTATTTTATCTCCCTTGTTCTCAACAAAATCATTTGAATCAAAACGATTTTTAAAAAAAGAGTTAAACCATTAATAAAAAGACTCTTGGGGCTTTAATTTGAGCATAAAAGGGTCTCGGAATGGAACCCGGATGAAAAGATACTTTTATTTAAGAAATTTTTTTGGGAGACCCAGCCCAGGTGAATTCGCTTGAGCGGACTCACTACCGCTCGAGCGGTCAACTGGCCGAGAGTAAACACCCCATCTCGGGTAATAGATAGCTCGAGCGGACCCAGGATCGCTTGAGCGATCCTCAACCCGAGACCAAACCAGCAAATCTTGTTTTAAAAATCTAATTTTCAAACTAAAACATTTCTCAAGGAAAGGAGTTCTATGAAATAAAACATAGTTAAAATCAACTTAAAACTATAAAAATATAATTAAAACTCATTTCCAAAACTTCCCATGGGATTCAAACAATTCTACCTCCAAAACATACCATTCAATTCTCTAACAAAAAAAAATAAACCAAGGAATACACCCCGCTCTCATTCATGCATACAAAAGATGTTGGAAAAAAAATGATTTAATTATTTTTTAATGTGAATAGAAATTAATTAAAAATGGTAATTAATTACCATTCTAGAGGTGCGTCTTTTGGTAGCACCTATTCGGTATGAATAGACGTGCCTCTTCATTTCGTGACTATTCTCAATAGTCACGAGTACATCTATATATATGACGTTCCTCTTTTGTTTTAAAGGAGATAGAGTTTACATGGTTCATTACATACTTTGTGTCGAAGTTCGTTAAAAGGAGTACAAAACATGGTTTAGTTCGACAGCCCCACCAATTGTAGTGCTTCTTCTGCGGGATTCAGATCATTGTATTCTGAGAGATAGATATTCGTAAAATTGTAAGCACCGTAACGGGGACGAATCTGTCTTAAGGACACAGCGTCAAACGCTAGCCTTAATCTACTTGCATTATCATATTCCTATGGTCTGTAAGTCTAATATTTTATTATTTTATTTTATTTATTGTTAATGCACAAAAAAATATACAAAATTTTCCAACAATCTTAAGACAAAATCGTTGAACTTTTTGTGCATCTTATGTCGATTTCTTCTATGAGTGCTCACTTTCGTTTACATTGGAACGAGCAATTGCTTTTACGTCACACTGACCATTTTAAGGTGTTTCCCAATTAAATCGTTTTTTTTTTCCGGATATGCATGTGCTGTATAATTTTCTGTTTTATATAATTTTTTCGATTGATTTTGGAAGATGTATTCATAACAGTATGGGTAGATATTATTCCATGTATAATTGTCAGATTCATGTTCTTAGAATCAGTTTTTTTTATAACCAGTTTTCAGTAGCAGTAAACGGTTTGGATACCGTTGTTTATTATTATTAGTGTAGTTTTGTTGGGGCTTAATAAATATACATGAACGTGTGTATTATATATATATATATATATATATATATATACTAGCAATCAATGCACACACAATGCGTGCGCAACTTAAATTAAAATATTTTGAGATAAAAGTCTTTAATTTGAATATGATTTCATCAATTGTGCCACATAATTTAGTTTAATAAGTGACAACAATTTTAAAATAGTTAAAACTTAAAAAAAGTTAAAATGTATGCTATTTACTTTGAAAAAGTAAAAATATACCTAAAATAATGTCCAACCCTTATTAATATAAGCATTTTTTAATATCATTTGAGCAAAATAAAAATATAAAACACAATAAAAACATAAATAAGAAATGTATTAGAGTGAGTTATCAACCAATGACACTAATAAAAAAAGAAAATTACCCATACATATTCTTTTGTAATAAAAATCATGTGTTTAATTTTTATATTTAAAAAAAAAACTTGTTTACAATATAAAGTAAATGCATTATTTTCTCTAGATTCAAGTATGTATTTTTACAATTATGTTATTTGTTTACTTTATGACTTTTTTTTTATTTGTGAGATTTCATGCACAATTAGCCAAGAAAATAAAGTTGGAGAGATTTAAAAATTGAATTCTTTTTTTATTTTTAATGTAAGAACTATTTATAGACTTGAATATAGAAGAAATTAGTAATTAAAAAGTCAAAAAAATATAAGCAGAAAATGAATAAATTTTGTAGTTTTTTTTTATAAATGTAACATTTTAAAAAAAAAATTCAAGTTAGACACGTAATTCGTTTGCCGACTTTTAGCAAATTATTTTTTTAACAATTTAAGCAGTTTTATTTATAAAATTTGATTATATAATTTTTACGAAATATCATTTTTTTCAACACGGAAATTAAAATTTCGAGTTTGTTTTTCAATTAAAAAATAAAAACTTTATAATACTTTTAACAAAATAGTATAAATAAGAGAAACAATACAAATAAGAAAAATGTATTTTAATTATCTTTTTTTTATGTAGTCTCTTTTTTAAATTATCACTGAAAAAATATCATAAATCAATAAAAAAAAAACAGCTAAAGTAATGAAAGGGGGAGTAGGAGGGTTAGGGGTATTTGGTCTCAGGAGAGGGCAATATTAGGTTAGAAGAAAGAAAGAGGGAAAAGTAAAAGAAATAAAAGAAAAGAGAAGCAGGGCGCCGCACCAAGTAAAAGATAGAAAAGAAAAGAGAAGCAGGGCGCTGCAGTCCCCCATAGGGCTCGTCGTAAACACTACCTCTCCACCGACGTCGACGCACAGGCGATGCAAACGCCGGCGTCACCTATTAGAATTTTGTGAATTCATTGGTCATTGAATTTCAGAATTCAATAACAGAATTCAATTGCAATTGAATTGTCCATTCAATTGGCAATTGAATCCTGAAAATCAATACCACTCATGGCTATTGATTTTCCTGTAACCCCCTCCATGATGGAAGACCTATATATGCTGTCATCTCATTCAGAGGAAGGGAGAGGAGAAGAGAAGAAGAGACAGAACAGAGAACAGAGAATAAGACAGTAGAGGTGAGAAATGAGAGATACAACTCAGATTATATTGCAAGCTGTAAGAGAGAGAAAGACAGACGGAGTATGTTCGTAACCGATCTTTGGTGGTGTTCCAACGATCGTGTAGTCGTTTTATCCTGGGAGAGTGACTCTGGTGGAAAACCTACAACACCCTCGGTAGACGGTGAATCATTCTTAAAGAATCTGCATTTACCGGACTCGGTTTGCAAATTCTATTTCTGTTATTCGTAAGAAAATTGTTGACAAAATACTCCAATTTTTTGTTTACTGGTTAGGTTATGTTTTTAAGAAGGTATTGTAAATTTATATCATTACAAATATTCAGACCTACTTGGATACAGACAGATATGATGTGTCCATACGTATACTATTTATACGGTATGGAATGGCCATCATATTGGTGTTTAAGTTTTTGTTGAACTTTTTTGGCAAATAAAGTTGGTAAGCCATCTATGAATTTGGCTTTTCAATGTTTAGCATTACCATCATTTTTTTGCATAATGCGTGCTAAGAAAATATCATTATACCATCTAAAATGGGTTAAGGAAAGACATCGAAGGTCATAGAGAAGCTCTCTAGATCTTTCATGTCGTTGAGGATGAGTGCTAATAAAATGTGCTAAGATGGTTTGTACTAATGTAAAAATAGCATCTTGTACAACTTGGCTAATTTTCACAACCTGACCTTGCATGTCAGTTGATGTACCAGGCTCGGTTTTAACAGCATAAAAAATCTCATGCTTTTGTCCTTCAGTAAGATAGTTGTCAAACCAACCTTTTAAGGAACCTGTGAATCCATTGGATATGTGTTCAGCTGTTTGTTAGTCTGTATTACCAATAGCTCTACACACACAGGCGTACATCATCATTTTGTGAATAATTTTAAAAATATGATATTCTAATAAACCATCTATGTTCTATTGATAAATGGTCTTTCCATTATATGAATTTTGTGTTTGAAAAAAATCTTCTTCCCATAACAAAATCGTAGGAGTTTGTCATTTGTAATAAGTTTTATCAGGCGTTTTATTGTCAATCTTATTTACCTAATGAGTAAACATAGATTGAAGATCTTAAATCTGAGTTAGAGTGTTATCAGGCTTAGATTCAGTATTTGATTCAGAAGAAGTAGAATCAGATGATGAACATTGGTTTATAGTATTAATTTGTTTTTCAGGTTCTTTCATTTTTTAAAGATTTATTATCTTTTCTTTTGACTTGATAATTTAAATATTGGAATAGGATGTGACGGTTGTAAAGAAGTCATTTATCTCCTATTAACTTAGACGTTATAATAGGGTAACGAAAATGAATTAAAACTTTATTTACGTTTTTTTTTATACGATTAAGTTGATTTCTAATTGTTTGAAGATTTAAATTAGTAAAATTCACTTGTTTAATTTGAATTATGGCAATAGCAGACATGTTATTGTCTTCTAATGAAATATAAAGGCCGGCTTCCAAAGGTTTAGGACTGGAAAGAAGACGGATAGGTTCGTGAGGTGGATGAATTGAGTTCACAGAGGTGCCATTAATTTTAATCCAAACCTTTTTATAGTCGAAAATAAACAGTGACCCTACATCAAATTATTCTTTAAAGAAAATAATTTTTTGCCGCTTTTCAAGATCTTTATAAAAAAATATTTTAAATAATTTTTTATTGATCTTTGTTATATGTGAAGAAAAACCATTGCCTAAACTCGGTGTGAGTCGAGGTATGAAATTCTTTACTGATTACTTGTCGAAAAAAAGAGTTAGGTGTAAAATTCATAGAAATTACATATGAAAACTTATTTCTGAGACAGTTGGTAATATTCTTTGAGGAACATCTTCGGATGGTGAAGAATAAATTCTATGAAGAATTTGTTATTCAGAAATTCTAAGACTTATTAAAATAGATCCAGAAATGGATTCAGGTTTTTGACCTAAGTCAGCTATGGTAGTTGTTTTATAACTTGGATATAATCCCAGTAATTATACTGAGTTCCATTAAGTTTAAGAAATGATATTGTTCCATTAAGTTTAAGAAATAATATTTGAACAATTAGAATTACTTAATCTCTGAAAAATGATATTATTTCGTCTACGAGACTATGTTAACTGAAACATGCTTTGTTTATATTGTTCACAATTATGTGAACTTTATAAGGGTGGTTCCCTCTCTCTGCAACAAAAACGATGATCTCTTGCCAGATCATTGAAGCCCATGATCCATCCCAAAAAAATATCAGCCCCCTCTCTCTCTCTCTCTCTCTCTCTCTCTCTCTCTTTCTCTTTCTCTGTGTATGCGCGTGTTTTTTTTTTTTTTTTTTTGTGTTTGGTGGTGGTAGTGATGGTACCGTTTGTTAACGATTTTAGTGAAATCCATTTGCTTATCGATTTAGAAATGAGGTATGTGATAATAGATTTCTTAGCTAAATGAATCTGGCGTTGAGAATCTGATCCGTTTCTTGGCGGGGCAACACTTCAAGGGACGAGTGTTATTAATAGATCTGTTATAAAGATTTTAATTTTTAAAATAATTTTAAAATTAAAATCTTAAAAAAAACTAAAATAAAATTTTAGAAATTTTAGGAGGCTCAATATATATATATATATATATATACACACGGGAAGTATCCGCAGGCAAGGCCCGTGATTTATTGTTGATATAATTAGTTTGATTAATTATAAGTATTTAATACGGCAATACATGAAAGAGTGATAATTTATTTTATTCATACATTTTAATTTTATTATAACAATGCACTTTTTACATAAGAGTGTTTACTTTTTAATTTCAAAAAGCTAAGAATAAAAATAAACATATTTTTTTTTGGTAAGTACCCACAACCATATATCATTGCAATTTACTACTATCTTTTTCTGATCCCCTCTTTGGTGCCTCAATTTATTTCCTCTATGACACATGACCATTCTGAAATTGCTGAGCAAATTATAAATTTTACAGTGTATAGTATACAATTCATATATCTAGATTCATAATTAAATTATAAAAGGTTATAATTAAAAAAATTATATTGATTTATAAATCAACAATCACACAAATTTTTATAAATCTAATCAGGAGAATTCATAATAAAAAATATAAAATTTATAACCCACAACTTTTAATTTAACATTTTAAATCTTTTATAATTTTAATCAAAGTTATTCATAAGTACATATCATACATCATGCAAAAAATAGGATGCATATTGAATCTTTTCCCTAAACCTTAATCTTGTTCTCACCAATGCTTCCATGACAATCGAATCAATTTTGATTATGTGCATGGCTAACCATCAAGGATGAATGGAGGGGATACACCCTAATGATTTTACAAAATATTATCACTGTACTGCATTATCGTTTAGTTTTCTTCAAATTCTATAAGTTCGTCACTCCTATTTTTTTTAAAAAAATTAATAATTAATTAGTATTTAGATTAATGTATTAATAAGTTTGTCAAATTAGATCATACATGATTTTTATTTTTTATTTTTTGAATAATAGGCTATAATGTCACATGTGATTTATAATAACTTCATTAAATGAATCTAAAGTTAAATAAGTTATTAGAATTTTTATTATTACACATTAAGTGTTTTAGTAGCTTCTTATTCTTCATACAATTGTATTTAATTTGTTATATTCTAGCTGAACTAATCCTAGCTATTTAAAAAACATAGAACAAGAATAAGTATTTTTTTTATTCTTTTTGATATGTATTTTTCTTTATATGTTAGAAAATTCTTATTTTTATATGATTTGGGTGATTGATTTTAATTTAAGAAATATATTTTGATTTTTAGGTAATATTAAGTAAAATATATATCGGTTTTGATTTTTTTGTTAGTTTATTGATTGATAATTGATTTGTCAACAATATTTGAATTGTATAAAGTGTTGGTAAAAAAAAAAAAACAATTTACCCTCTTATTGATGGATTGATTTATTTTATATTAACTTAATCGGTTTTAACAGTTACAACAGAACGCCAACTTTCAGTTGTGAAAATTGTAAAAATTAGGTTGTGCAGTAAGAAAAATTATGATTTTTTAGTAAGTTACATAATCACTTTTATTGAGAAAGACATTACTAAAAATTTTAGGATGGATGATGATTTTTTAGTAAACTACTTAATCACTTTCATTAAGAAAGACATTGGTGGAGATTTTAGTATCAATTCTTTCATAGATGTTTTTAATCACATGAAAAAGTGCCAAGCACAACTCAAGATATATTATTTTAAGTAGATTAATTAATTTAAAGTTGCTATTTTTTGTACTTGTATTGAATAAAAAGTATTCTTATTTATACATATATTTTGGTGTTTTTTTCTCTTTTTATGTCAAATAAAAATTCATGTTATAGTTTATACTTTATTTAAAAAAAAAAATTAATGTATTTGTTCACCACCTCTAGACCAAAGCAAGTAAAAACAAAATAATGCAAATTAGAGCAGCTGAAGGCAAAAGGGTCAATTTACAAAGGGCGAAAAATGACACTGTTCATACATGCATTGATGCTTTGTATGGCCAAGATTGATAACTAGTTTAAAAGTTAATTTTTTAATTTTTTTTATTTTTATATTTTTAACTAAAAATTTAAATTGAGTTTAGAGTTGGTTATTTGGTTACTTAATTTTTAAACTAATTTTTTTGAAGTTTATTATTTGGGTAAAAAGTTAATTTTTTTGTTTTTTGTTTAAGATGGATAATTTTATCCTTCTATATATTTGATATTAACAATTATCGTAGTTCGCAGTGGTTGTAAATAAATTATAAATAAAAAATATTATTATATTTTAAAAGTGGTAGAAATTTAAATAAAATATTTTCATAATTTGTATTTTAATTTAGTTTGCTTACTATTTTATTTTTTAACTAAGCGGGTAATCATATAATGCCAAAGTTGCCAATAAGTGGCATAATGTAATGTAATAAATGTAATGGATATGTATATATAACTTCATTGTGCCACTATTAGTAGCAGTCATGCACTCATTGATCCCACCCTGACCACTTGCTTTATGAGGTTTATGACCTTGGGAGACACACAATACAACTTGGGTCAAGAAAGCTACATCTGGCTTGTGATGCCAAGTCCACTTATGGGTTAGCGGGCCGAGTCCAACCCAAGGCCCGCGGTACATCCGAAATGTCCATTTTACCCCTTGTGGAATTGGATATTTACTTGTTGACAGAGCCATGTGACTGAAACCCATGTCACGTGATAGGGCGGGTTTAAGAACTCGGGTGGGTGTTGTGCGGGATAAGGAGTTCAGTTTTTAAATATATTTTTTAATATTTGATTTATTCATAATGTATGTGTATGAATAGATCATACATAAAAGAATTTAAATTAATTTAACATCCATAATTTTATAGATTAGATCATATTTATTTACAAATAAATGATGGGTAAGTAAATTTTTTCTTAAATAATTAAATAAGTATCCAATCACGTAAGTACACATATTATGTTGTTTTTATTTTTTTATATAAATAATAAACTCGTTAAATTTTACATAATCAACGAATTCCGCCTTTAAAATATAGTTGGGAGTTGAACCTTTTAACCTGCACAATTGGGGGTATTCGGCAAAGTTTTATGTTATAGTTTTTAACATTTTGTTACTAATTTTAGTTATAAGTTATAATTTATTCCAAACACCGCAACTTCTGTTACAAATTACAATTATTATTTTTTATTTCAGCTACAATTTACAATCTTTATTAAACACTTACAATTTTTATTACAAATTACAATCTATAAATTACTAATTTCAACAATACCAAACACCACCAATATCGCGTCGTGGCTTGTCGAACAGCTTGCAGCTGTTGGGGATCTGGGCAATCCTGGCAAATCTTTAAGCATAAAAACTGCTTAGTTTTGAATAGTTTTAATGGGCATTTAAGGAACTCATAGGAAAATGTAACGAGATTTAGTATTTACTGGTGAAACTTCAGTCACCTATAAGAAAGAGAGAAGAATTAAAAGCTGCATTAATAAAAAAAAATTGGTTAATATCACTGTGGGTACATTAATGTTCTTAATGGCTGCCTCAGGACTTCTTGGTGAGGTTTGGTTGGCAAAAGAAATGGATCTGTTTAGGGTTTTTCAATGCTTCTCTGCTTTATGGCTAAATCCCTCTCTCTTTCTCTCTCTCTCACTAGTAATAATTTTTTGTTTTGAAAATTATATATCTCTATATTCTAATGCATTGATGATCAATAGATAATTTGAGAACTTAAAAAATCTCAAGACATGTTCAACAATTCTAAATACATTAGACTTAGAGACATACAATTTTTGAGATTGATGATCCCTTGCCTTATATATATATACACACATATATAGGGCGGACACAGATAAGATTTTTGAGATATAATCCCAATATCATAATAGAATGGCAAAAAAAAATTTATGTAACGGACTCCAATTTATTAGGACAAAAACTTAATTTAGTTTGGTATAGTATAATCCCAATATATTAAAATTTTGTTGAATATGTATCGAGATTCTCACATAATCTAATGATTTTCAATATATTAAGATGAAAGAATATGTAATTTTTGAGACACAATTTTAACACACAC
>JAOTRH010064188.1:0-18379 GCA_034768845.1 Heliamphora exappendiculata | reverse complement strand
AACACTTGAGACTCCTCTCAAGCGACTCCACGAACAAATCGTTGAAGGTTTGAATCCTTGATGATATCTTGAAGGTGTGGAAACTATATGATCATCAGAATGTTGTAAGCTTAGCTTGAGATGCTTCTTGATCAACTAACCAGACGCTTAGCGGCTAAGGTTTCAGAAGATAAAGAGGAGGCGCACATACCAGAAACCCCTACCAGCCTATTTATATAAAAAATCAAAAACCTAAAATGCTACGCTTAAAAAATTGTTCCTCGCGCACTTGAGCGATCGATCGGTCTTTTTAGCCTTGTGGTAATTTGTTGCAGACTGAAAAACCGAGAGTTGCTGAAGACCGCTCGATGGACTGATCGATCGGTCTATCAAGCGATCTGATACTGCGGCTAGCTATTCACTATTTTCTGTTCCTCGTTCGCTGCGCTGCAATATCAAACCACAATTCCACAAGAACAAGTTTAAAAATATCAACGAATAAAATAAATAATTTAAATAACCATTTGTCACAGATTTGCCAAACTCAAACCGAATTAGACCGAAGCCAAAATCCGTAACAATCTCCCCCTTTGGCAATTCTGTGACAAAACCCAACAAGCCAACTAATCCATTTAAACAAGCTAACAGAACGATACAAAAAAAATATTGACTCGACACAAACAAAGCACTTCCACAAAAAAAAAAAAAAACACCCTCTCAAACAAAACTAACAAAAAAAATACGCAAAAACAATTAATCACTTAACACTCCCAAAACAAGTAATCACTTACTCCCCCTCAAACACTTCTATCTCCTCTTTTTTGGCACGAATTGATAACCAAACCCAAGAGAAATAGTACAAAATTTTTTGAGTAGGGAACAAAATTAAAGAATAAGTACTAGACCCATGTATATGTGTATTCACTTAAAAACACATAGTCTAGTCTGATTGATCAAAAATACACACAGAATCCAAGATAAGCTATATTCATATATGAACGAACATAATCAGAGTAGATTCTATATGAAGCAGTGTGTGTGTGACTTGAAACATTTTCAGACTTTAAGAACAAATCCTAAATGGGATCTATATGGCCGAGTTACATTTATTTATCAGAAATCAAGACTAGCACAAAGTCAAACCAGCTTTGACCCAATTTATTTTAGACAAACTTCCCCTCAACCAGAGACTGCAAATTTTTCTTGTCTTTTTTTTTCAAGCTTTCACAGGCGGCTTTCACACTAGTACGAACAAAAAAGCAAGGTTCGCATAGATAGCCATTTTCTAAGCAAATGTTGGCACAAATTTCAAGGTGGCTGCACACTAATACGTACGAAAAGATAAGATCCGTATAGGTAGCCATTTCCTCAATCCAAATATACAGACTCAAAAGAATGAGGGAATGTAGACAATAATATCAAGTGGGTCGCCACTATGTGGTCATTTTGTGAAATCTTTAGACAACTGAAAGATAAGAAAAACCCATAGATAAAGAAATCCAAGTGCGGAAGATCCTTGCATCCAACAATGTTCAAGAGGTGTACAAAATAGACTCATTTCTGAAAGTATTCTATCCACTATGAACTAGATTACCAAAAAGAAACAGTGCAGTAGTTAATCTCAAAGTCTAAAATATGGAATTTCAGCCAAATAAAATAATACACAGAAAAGGTGTACTAAAACCTTAATAAAGTCCCCCACAATTTTTTATTTATATATTTTTTAAAACGATAAAAAAAACAAAAACTCAAACACGCAAAACAAAAAGACTCAAAACAAACTAGGAACTACGACTAGCCAAAAAGCTATCTAGATCACTCTTTCATATCCACACTTCTCTAACATTGACTTTTGTCATCCACATTATAATATTTGGGAATGGGTTTAGAAAAATTATTTTCAGTCCCTGTTTTAACAACAGTTTTCCTAAACATAGGATAATTCAATCTATTCCTAGAATCATGCATATGGTCAACAAATCTACTTTTTCTAGGAACATAAGAATATCCAGAGTAGTAACCAAACATGTCATGCAACTGAAAACAATTTGGTCTAATGTGTCCCTTGATCCCACAATAATGACACAGAAATGCAGTTATGCTTACTTACCTCACCATGTATGGTGGTTTTACCCATCTGATTCTTCCTCTTTCCATGTGCTTTAGCTGAAAGATTTGCAGTGGCTATTTTTGCTTTCACAAAACTTGGCGCAGACTTAGTTTGAGTTGGTTGACCAACTTTTTTTTTTCCTTTTGACGACTTGCTTGAAGAAACACCAACAAAGTCAAGTCCACACTTATCTGTCACAACCTTCTGTACCCCAAGCATGTCATCCAAAGCCTTTATACCTGCATTTAATTTCTTGAAAGTAGCTTTGAGCATTCAAACAATCAGTTTCTAGTTTAGCAAATTTACATTCAAGCTCTTTCTTGGAATTAATACAAGTACTCAGTTCTTTTTCAAGTTCAGTTAGTCTGGCCATTCTAGTCTGACTCAACTCAAACAGGCTATTTATTTCTTTTTCACACAAGGCAAATTTTTCACACAAGGTCTGCCTATGAGATTTTAACTTTCCTATCTGAGCTTGTGTTTCAGTTAGCTCTTGCTTGACATTATCATTCTCTTTTTCACACAATTTGAATTTTTTGACCAATTTTGCATTTTGTTTGGTCAACTTGAAACACTCTTTATAAAGCTTATCATAAGCTTGTTGAAGAGTTTCATCATCCTCACTTTCATCAACATTATTAATCTCCTCATTGTCAAAACTCTCAGACTTTTCATTTTTAGACTCAATAGACTCCTCCTGAGCAGAAGCTACAAAAGCTATAATTTCACCATCATCATAATTAGATTGCTTCTCATCACTCGTGTCGGGTTCACTTTCATCATCCTAAGTGACTATAAATTCCTTCTATTTCTTTCTGAGAAGGTTCGGGTATTCTTTAGCCATATGCCCATATCATTTGCATTCATAGCATTGAATTTCAGAAATCTGGCCTTTCGACCCTTTTTTAATAAACTTGGGCATGTTTTTGGCTTTGTCTTTACCGTGCTTCTTTTGTGATTTTTCTTCTTGATTAGGCTTTTTAGTTTTTAAAATTTTTTTGAATTTTTTCACAAAAATAGCTATCATCTCAGGGTTTAAATCATCACCCGAGTCGCTTGCAGAACCTTGAGCTGAAGAGAAAGCCAAATTTTTTGAAACTTTTTTGTTTTGAAAATTTTGTTCATAGGTTTGCAGGTTTCCAGCTAAATCTTCAACAGAAGTAGAATCGATGTCTTTACTTTCTTTTATTGCTGTGACTTTTGGTTGGAAACGTTCGGGTAAAGATCTAAGAATTTTTCGAACGATTTTAGAAATTGTAATTTTTTCACCAAGATTAAATAAGGCATTCACAATATCACTTAATTTTGCATAAAAATCATTAAAATTTTCATCGTCTTTCATACGTAGAGTTTTAAAATTTGTTGTGAGACGTTGAAGTTTTGAGATTTTTACGGTATTAGTCCCTTCGTGAGTGATTTGAAGTATATTTCATACTTCTTTAGCCAAGTCACACGTACTAATTCTACGAAACTCATCTTGTGTGACTCCATTAAAAATAGCATTTATAGCTTTGCTATTCCAACCTGTATCATCAAAATTAACTCTGTCCCATTTAGCTACGGGCTTAGGGACGGTTACGCCATCAACAACACTGGTGAAAGGTTTATAACCCTCAACATCAGAAAGCCAAACTCTTTCATCAGTAGATTTCAAAAAGGCTCTCATCCTAACTTTTCAGAAAAGGTAATTATGGCCGTCAAGAATGGGTGGCCTGCCGGTCGAAGCGTTCTTTAAGAAAATCCATTTATTGCAAATCAGTCAATGAATCACACCAAAAAAATTTTAAAAAAATTTTGTGGCATGCTCTGATACAAATTGAAAAAACCCATTTGTAGACTGATTTGCACTAATTAATTTTCTTAAATAAGCTAAACGCTGCAAATATGCTTAAATCAATCAACCACGCAAGTAAAAAATAAACCAACCACAAACACACACAAGACATCGATTTTTACGTGAAAAACCCAAAATCCGGTAAAAACAACAAGACCACTCTGGATCTAGGAAATCAAATACTATAAAACTGTTGGTTACAAGAGAATCTTACAAACCGACGTTGCACCCTCAACCAAACGTTTGAAAGCCTACTCCTGCCGATTCCACGTACACCAACTCCTGTGCTTGACCGCAGCTGGAACCCACCACCGGACTTCAATGCTGACGGATTCCTTCACCAGACTTCAACACTTGAGACTCCTCTCAAGCGACTCCACGAACAAATCGTTGAAGGTTTGAATCCTTGATGATATCTTGAAGGTGCGGAAGCTATATGATCATCAAGATGTTGTAGGCTAGCTTGATATGCTTCTTGATCAACTAACTAGATGCTTGGCGGCTAGGGTTTCAGAAGATAAAGAGGAGGCGCACATACCAGAAACCCCTAGCAGCCTATTTATATAAAAAACCAAAAACCTAAACTGCTGCGCTTAAAAAACTGTTCCTCGCGCACTTGACCGATCGATCGGTCTTTTCAGCCTTGCGGTAATTTTTTGCAGACTGAGAAACCGAGAGTTACTGAAGATCGCTCGATGGACCGATCGATCGGTCTATCAAGCGGTCTGATACTGCGGCTAGCTTTTCACTATTTTCTTCTCCTCGTTCGCTGCACTGCAATATCAAACCACAATTTCACAAAAACAAGTATAAAAATATCAATGAATAAAATAAATAATTTAAATAACCATTTGTCACAGATTTGCCAAACTCAAACCGAATTAGACCGAAGCCAAAATCCGTTACAATTTGCATTATTCTCTACTTAAAATACATAACAAATGAAGTGTAAAATTACAAATATAAAAAATAACGTTTACATATGTAACAAATAATTTAAAAAATCAGTCTGAGCCTGATAATTTTTCAGGCGTTCCAGAGATGATAGATTCTATGTCTGCTTCAAGTTTTTCCTTCTCGTCCATTTCTTGATATCTTTTCGATGCGTAAAGTGTCTCATGTAATCATCAATACTTGGACCATCTCCGGAGTGACTCTGGATCTGGTCTCGTTGAGTACCCGTCCACCTGCATTGAAAGATGACTCCGAAGCAACTGTAGAGACAGAAATGGCAAGTATATCGCGAGCTATCGCGGCCAATACTGGCCACGACAGCTCGTGCTGTTTTTAATAATTTAAAATATCAAAATTATCTTCATCTAAATTTTTTGTAGCATCAAAATAACGTTGGAGTTATGTGATAGAACTCTCATTAATCTCATAAAGTCGTCTATTTTTTATTATAGACCAATCGTCGTTACGACTTCGAGATGAAATCCTAACTGCGAGTTGTGTTGATTGTGGTATTATATGCGTTTTGTATTCATCATATAAATATTTAAATATTTCATTTATTAGGTCAAGTTGATTTGTATTACCATAAATATTTTTTTAAAAATATTGTAAATCAATATTTTTACTCCTAGGATCTAGTATGCAAGTTATTCCAAAAATATGTATTATTTCATTATAATATTTATTAAATTTATTTTTTATACTAAATATCATTTGATAATAATTTGGATTGATTAAAAATTCATCAAATATTGCAGTAATTTGTTTTAATTGCAGTTATTTGTTTTAATTGCAGTAAAACTAATGGAGTAGTAGAAGTGTAAATAAATAATAATAATTTTGTTACTTGTTCAAAAACTTTATAAAAATTTTTATATACATTTAAATTATCCCAATCACTAAGCATTGGTGGAGAAAAATTAGTTTCTATATGCATTTCAAAAAATAAATCAATTATTTTTTTTGTTTTATTGTTAGTTGTAACATATTATATGCCGAGTTCCACCTAGTTTCTATATCATGTTGTAATTTTTTACATTTTATATTTTCTTATTGACATATTTTTCTATATATATCAACTCTTCTAGCACTACTGTTTATACATCTTATTACTAACCTAACTCTTTCAAGAGACTCGTTGTAATATTTAAGTCATTCTTTCACAATTAAATTTAAAATATGTGCTAAACAACGAACATGAAATAAAAAACCAGATAATGGAAGCTGTAAATTACGTTTTAAATAATTAACTCATTCATTATTATAAGAAGTATTATCTAAAGTAATAGCAAATATTTTTGATGCAATGCCCCACGAAATTAGTTATTGCCTAATAACTATACCTAAAGAATGACCGGTATAGGAAAATTCTATAGTTTTAAATGAAATTATTTTTTTACATAAATTCCAATCATTATCTATAAAATATATTGTAATACATTGAAATTCTTGGACATTTTTAGCAGTCCATAAATCAGAAGTTAAACTAATTTTTCCTTTTAAATTTGTAAATAAATCAATCAACTCGATCTTAATTTCATCAAATCTACTTAAAACTCTATTTCTTGCAGTATTTTTAGAAAAACGTTGAAATTGTTGAACAAATTCGGTTTTTATCATTTTTTCAAATGCCAGTTGTTCACTTATTGAAAATGGTTGTTCTTATTTTATTATATAATCAACAACAGAATTTTGTGCGCGAGTTTGTTCTCACGAAAAATTAATAATATTACCAGTTTTACTCCTACTTATTTGTATTTGTAAAGTGAGATTAAGAGGTGAATTTTTACGGTGAATATTAGAATGCCTACATAAGTGGCTAGTGCCACTCGATGTGTGACCCAAAAGTAGTTTATTACAAATTTTACATTTTGCTTTAACCGTAACGGTGCCAGCATTATTTTTTTCAAAATATTTTTCAAAAAAATCCTACGCATTTGAAATTTGTTTGATAGATGAACCTACAGATGCAGATGTAAATGCATGTGCAAATGTTGCTGAAGCAGTGGTAGATTAGGAATAGGAGCAGGGGAGTGGGATTAGAATCACTAGGTAAAATGTGAAAATATCTTTTTCTTCTTCAACGGTAAAAATATTTGGATCCATCGATAAAAAAAATTATAAAAATCTTAAAGTGAAATTGATAAATTAGATAATAGAGACTAGAATTTTAAAAAATTGAAAATGAAATAAAATTTAATTTTTAAAAAAAATTAATTAGAATTTTAAAAAATATATTTAAAATTTAATTAAATATTGCAAAAAATAAATTTAATTGCAAAAAATTTATTTTTTTAGAGATTAGAATTTAAATTATAACAAATAAATTAATTTTTTTAGAAAATAGAGACTAGAATTTTAAAAAATAAAAATGAAATAAAATTTAATTTTTATAAAAAATTAATTAGAATTTAAAAAAATATATTCAAAATTTAATTAAATATTGCAACAAATAAATTCAATTGCAGAAAATAAAGCAAACTGAATTAAGGAACTCCGATCTTTAATCTTGATCTTGATCGATTTGTGTTTTGATCTTGATCTTGATTCTTGATCTTCACTCCTTGATTCGCCAACAATTGCACCGAACCCGAATATTACCGAGTAAATAGAGAAAAAAATTAAAAAGTAGAGAGAAGAGAGATGTTTGGTTGAAAAAAACCTCAAATGTGCATCCCTATTTATAGGAAAAAAAATTATATTTAAAAAAAAAACAAAAAACAAACTAGCCGTTGGCCGGGCCGGGCCGGACCCAACGGTAAAAAAATATGGGCCGTCGATTTTGATCACATTTGATTCGAGCCGCCCATTTTGAAAAACTGACCGTTGGTGGGAATGGTGGGCAGCCGGGCCAGGCCCGACGGCTAGCTTGGGCCCGGGCCCGTGGGCAAGCTTCTGGCGGGCCTGCGGGCAGACATTTGGGTGGGCAGGCCTGGCCCACGGGCTTGGGGGTGCGGCCCAGGCCCGGCCCATGAATAGTACGGGCCGGCCCGGCCCCGCACAATGACGGGCTTTGGGTCCCCGTCAGGCCTTGGGCCATTTTTACACCCCTAAACTCACCCTTAAAAAACCGAATTCAAGGGAATGGTACCCAAAAAGTTTATATGCAGATGAATAGTCTCTTATTTTTGTCGATGCGAGACATGATTAGAACATATCAACATGCTCTGCAAACAGCTTTTCAACTCCTCCCTCTATTAACTCAATAATAGCGGTTTTACTATAAAACCACTACACACACCTATCAACATTCAACAATTTAGTATTGTGCTAATTCACAACCTATGTTATTTGGAACACGGATCGTTCCGGCATAAGTAACAGAACGTGGTACGCCACATGCTCTAAATTGTGTTACGATTGAGGTAAGTTTAAATAAATCACAATATTAAAGTGTACTTTCTTTCAATAGATAAGCATCTCATAAAATATATTATTTTTCAAATTATTCATGTGAAACACATTTCTATAAAGCATTACAACCACTTTTCTTACATATTGTTTTGTCAAAACTCTACTTTTTTAGATTTTAGTTTATTACATTTGATTTTTTTGCTTATAGAGAATATTATGGAAATAAATATGAAAGATTTTGGTGGAACACTTTGGAACGTTAAATTTATTGGTTTGGAACGAAGGTGTACCAGATTTCGAAATATGCGTTCCAAAACGTAAATTGTTAGGGTGTTAGCATTTTTTGGTAATACAGTTCACAACACCTCATTATCTTAATCCAGTTTTTCTTTCTTGATTCCGACTATAAAATAGTAACTCATTCGATCCAATTCACGAATAGGCCGCTCTAATTCCATACTTGGCACAGTGGCTGCTCTGATACCAACAATTGGGTAGAAACTCACTCTTAAAATCTGGCTTCAAGGGACAGGTGTTCAAAAATAGGTCTTTATTTTAATCGTTGCAGAACAAGATTGCAACTACATATTTTCTCTGCACGATCACTGAAAAAACAGATTCCAAGGAAACGACTTTAAAGGCATATTTTGATTGGCCGAATTAGAAGTAAGATTGGAATATTGGATCACACATACCATAGGGTCACATTTCCAATATTTAGATGTAATAATTGGTGGATGGATTATGTACGTCTTAGATAACTAATACGGAAAAATGTGAGATATAAAATACTTAGGATTTAGTATTGATAATCCACCCGCTACTAATGCCATGGGATTACTCATTTAATGGAATTATATATCCTCTTAGTACTAATCCATTCAATCAAATGTAGTCTAAACTATAGAATATTGTGTCCTACTGTATAAGAGATTTGTGGCACACATCAGCCGTGTGCAACTTTAGATTCGATGGATAGTAGAAGGAGAAGGCAAGAGAATTCCTAGTGAATGGATGTGAACAAAGAGAAAATACATTAGTTTGAGAAACAAAACAAAAAATATTAGTTGCAAAACGGTTACCAAGCTTTAGAAACTTAAATACACCAAGAACATGAACATGAAATATGTAGCGTGAGAAACTCTATCAGCTGCTGTAGAGGAAATAGAGGATTCATCCCACTCGATATGAAGTTCTTCAGATCTCAATGACGATCTAAGTGCCTCAAATGATATTGGTTCTGGTCTTTCCCTGATTGCTGTTTTCAAGGCATTAAATTCTATAGGAAGTCCATTGAAAGTGTGAAAAACCAGAACTTTATCTTGAATAAGAGAGCCAACAGCTGCTAGTTTATCAGCATAATTTTGTATAGTTCATATAACTCTCCAGTGTTGATGTTTTCTTAGCATTGAATAATTTTATCTTCAAATAACAAATGTGGATCTGAACTAGGAACTAAATTTGTGACCAAGTGACTCCATACTTCATTTGCATGTTTGTTGCCTAAGAACATGAGGTAGAACAGTAGGAGACAAGGTTGCAGCACTTCATGACAGAAGTTGACCATCAATTGCCTCCCGGAATAGAAATTCTGGATTTGGAACTTGCTATCCAGGTGAATTATGAATGGATGCAAGAGGATAAGTAATACTACCATCAACACAGCCAAGAAGACAGGTAGAGCTCAAGGCATTTTCAACTGGATGTATTCACAAAATGTAATTTGAAGAATTCAATTTTGTAGTAATCAGAGAACGTAAATGCGATATGAGAAAAGTTACTGAAGAAGGAAGATTCACAAAATTCTCTTTTAGTTGTAGAAATGGATGAAGTTAAAGAGCATGTGGAATCACAACCAGTAGCTCCAGCCATTGATCGAATCAGTCAATTTAACACTAAAGTTCTAGAAATTGAAAATGGAATTCAAATGCAAGAAATTTGGATCCAGTTAAGAACCAGAAAAATAATTTGTGCATCGTTGAATAGTCAATTCACCTTTAGAAGCTTGTGCAGTCAGCTTTTTAGTGGTAATACATGTGAATTGCTCTGATACCATGTAGAAAATCTATGTTCTGAAGAAATAAATGAAGAGGACTACTGTAACAGTAGGAAAAGAAAGAAAGAGATTTCTTGCATTTGAATTCCATTTCTAACATCCATTGTTGATGTTTTCTCTGTATTGTTCAATGCATTATGGTTCCTTTTATATGTAGTTAAAAGGATATGCAAGCAAGAAAGAACATTTAGAAAATGCAGTCTTTGTCTGGCAGCTTAGTTAGTTAGGAGTGGTTAAGTGAGTTGGTATTAGGTATAGGGAAATATAGAGAGTGAATGAATTGTGTGACTGTTTTCTCCATATTGAACATAGTACACTATATTCAACTTCCCTTATATTGAGATACAAGATTATGCAGTCAATGCTTCACATAAGAGGAAAAAGTAAAACTTTTGCAGGAGAAGCAAAATAGGAAGTTTTGGTTACAACATGCTCTAATGTCTTGTTTTTATTAGGAGAACAATAAAATTGGCGTCCTGACTCCTGAGATATTTGGATGCGTCGCTTGTGGAAGACAATACATTTCTGTTCTTCATTATATGCATATATTATGGGGATATGCATACCCTAATTGTCCGGCTGCTCATCTGGGTTATTTTCCACCATTATAACTGTATTCTTTTGTCATGATTCAGCACATCGTATTGTAACTGGAATTATATAAGCAGTTGTGTGAGCAGCTTGGGTGTGGCATGTGAAGTTCATTTCCATGTTTAAATTCCTGCATTTTCTCCTTGATTTTTCTTATTCCAGGTAAAGAAAAAAAATTCAACACCCAAGAAGAAAGTTCCAGTCCACAAGCTTATGGGCAACTCAAATTTCGTTGATGATGATGAGGCTTTAATGCAAGTAAGTTCATTCTTTCGACGATGATGGTCTTATTTATTGGATTTTGGTTCAGCTGCAGAGCTAAAACTGAACCCGAAGCCAACCATTGTGCATGTTCTACAAAATTGTACCAAATAACTGGACTCATTCACCAGCATATTGCCGTAGGCAATTGCTCTTTCTCTTAAAGATTCTGCAGGGTGTTCAGATATTGGGCTCAGTGGAATTTCTCTAAGACCTGATGCACATTTGACTCACGATCTGATTAATGAAAGAAAGGATAATGTTCATGTTCAAGAAGACACCGGAAAGAGGAAGAGAAAGAGACCGGTTTGTTTTGCCCTTGGATTATTCGTTTTCTAAAAGATGATGAGGTTTCTATGATTTGTTTTTTCATCTTTCAGTGCACTTATTCATTTGTTGTTATCAGGTCACTAGTCGTGTGCAAATGACTGAAGATGAATTGGTTGTTCACTTCTTTCAATTTGATGGTAAGCTCAAGTAGTTGCTTAGACCAGTAAAATTCAATGAAAAAGTGCTTGTCTGGTAACTGATATATTTTTGCCCAAGGAACTTATATCATGTGATTGCTGTGGGAACATTTTCAATAATCTTTTCCAACTTCAAAGTTCAAAGCAGTTTTTTTCCTTTTATATTTTGGCTAACAAACCAAGCAAAAGCAATAATAATTGATTCAATATCTTTATTTAAGCAACATGCCTTTGTATTAATTAATCTAGAATGTATGACAATAGTTGTGATCCCATTCCTGGACTTTATCTAGGTTCTAGGAAAACTGAAGGGACAGGGGACAAGAATAATCATTCAATGCTCTTGGAGTAGTGCTCTATTTAAATCACTCGATGACACATATTCACATGTTGAATAAAAGACTAACAAAAAATGATAGGTCCTACTAAACACACCAATAATTGTGAAGTTGGAGCACCACCTAGGCTTGCTCCAAGAGCATTGAATATTTGCTCACGGGATAGGGGTTTAATTTTTGAAGCATGCAATGCAACACATATGGAGAAGTAATAATTTTTAAGTGGTAAATTTTGTATGTCAAAGCTGTAGTAGCATGAGAATCTACTTCCAGAAATTTTGGAAATGATATGATCTGATTATTTTTTCATTTTTAGTTGTTGAGAAGCATGGGCTATCCAACTTTTGATTCATCGATGCACTTGGATCTCACGATGCTGGAATTTCTCTGACTAGCAGCTTAATTTATGATCACAGTTCGCTTTTTATCATTTTAATTTTTGGAGGAATTGATATTCTTAGACACTCCTCAATGTGAATCAATATTTGATGATGAGCCTTTTCTTTTCTTTTCTTTTCTTTTTTGTTTTTTGTCTCTGGCACCCTTTTCGACCTAAACAGCATTCGTAGCTACTGCAGATGAACCAATGTAAAAGTTTGTTGTGTAGTTTCATTATATTAAGGTCTATATGGTTCCACACACCACACAAAATAGAAACTGTATGTTCTTATGTTTTTGCAAAATAAAATCGCTCATCCTCCCCCCTCCCCCCTCCTGCGGCCACAGAGCTAGTGAGAAGTGTTTATGAATGAACATATATCATATATGCTTGGTTTTGAAGAATTATGGTTGTGCCCTAGCTTGCATCAGCATTGGTGACATGGCATATCCCTACACATCCTTGCAGATGGCTAATGTTGGTCATTTGCTTAAAAAATGATAACCTAATTCATGATTTGATTTGAAAACTATCAGATATGTTTTATGTTACCCAATATTATCAGAAACAAGTGAATAATTGTAAGGTCTTGATTTAAGCTGGCTATTTTTTTCCTCACTGTATTCGAGGACTAATGCTTGAATAGACTTCTGTCTCCATTACTCTGCTCCTCAGTTTGTGCCTCTTGGTCATTGATGAGGTGAAATGTTGCTTCACAGAAGCGGGGAAAGGGAGCATAACTCTTAGAGACATAAAAAAAGTAGCAGCTGCACATGATTTTACATGGACAGACAAGGAGATGGCGGATATGATCTATTGCTTTGATAGTGATGGGGATGGAAAGGTCAATGCTCGTTCTTCATTAGTTATATTCAACATTTTTCATCATACAATGTTGGTAAACATCCTAAAATTTTGAAAACAAGAAAAGAAACTTGAGGTCTCAAAATCTCTAAAGGCGTAGACACAACAATTTTGGGTAAAGAAGGATAAATTATGACTCATGAGAAATTCTCTTTTTATTCTATTTTGTTCTTAGTTTAAAGCTGAATTTTCTGTCACAACTTACAAATGGAGACAAGTCACTTAAGATTTCTGTCTCCTTTTAACAGCACTTAAGATATTGATGCTTAGTAATATCTTTTCTTCTTTTTTTTTCATTTTAGTACGAACGGTATATAAAGTTTGTACCTGATTAAGAACTTTAGATCGATTAATCATGTGTTTAATGTGCTTATTGCCTGTTTTCTTGGTTTTTTGAACTGGTTCCATTTCAGCTGAGCCTTGATGATTTTCAGAAGATTGTTGGTCAATGCAACATGATACGAGTTTCTGAAAAACCTGTGTTAGATTCAAAGGCATGAGGAGCCACTTTGGTATGTGTTTTCCATTGTATGGTGAGGAGGATCTTATGGCATTTTTTTTTTGAATTTGTCAGAAAAATTAAGAGGCAATATTCTTTTGTTAAAACTAGAATTAATTATGAAAAAATTATAAGCTATGTTTCAACAATAGGAATTTTGAGGGAGAATGAAAATATGATTTTGATTCTTCATAATTCTTGCATTTGGAGTGCATGGGAATAAAGAAGTAATTCATGATTATTTGTTTAGTGAATTTAGATTTTCAAACTAAGTAGAAATTTGATTTATAACTTCTCCCATGGTAATGTTAGATTCTATAATTGATTAATAATACCAAAAAAAAACATATATGGACTAATAATTATCATGTTGGAGTACTATCTAAACTTGTTGTAAGAGCATTAAATAATCACTTAATTGGTTCTCTTATTCCAATTGGAGCCCAAACTTGATTTCTCATGTCTTAGATTGGCAATTTAAGCTTTTTTAACTTTTTGATTAAAAATACAGAAAAAAAAACATAATCCATTTGGCAAAAAGAAAAGAAAATTAAAAAGTTAAAAAATCGAATTAAAATACAAGTTCTTATAGTATTCTATTTAAACTCTCTCTATTTTAAAAAATAATATTGCTCTTACTTGATAATTTATTTACTATTAATATTAATTATATATAATTATTATAATCAACTATATCAAAAGACAATATTGTTTAATTTGAATAAAAAGGAAAAAAAAACTAAAATTAAAACTTTATTCAATTAAACAATTTCAAAATAATTAACTTAAAAATTAATTTACCAAATAATTTACTTTGAATTGAGCACAAACATTGGGCCTGTTTGCTTTCAGGATAAAATAGTGTTGCATTAACCCTGATTGGACTAGAAGTCCTGAGATTATAATCCTTCACATTAAAATATACTGCAAGTGTAAGCCATTGTTCGTTTAAAAATGGGACAATTTTCATGGTAATAGAATTAATGGTTGTCACTTGTTTGATTGCAAGGATAATCATATTGAATTATTTGTTAATATACACTCTACTTCCTTAATAATAACCCATTTTTCGAGATTGTCCTTTGTTGGCAGTTCAATGGCTTATCTGTGAATCTCTAACAGAAGATAATCTCACAATTGCAAAATTTAACCTTTTTTTCTAAGCTTGCGACAAAGTCCCAAATCAAATTAGCAACCAGTATTTATAATAATAAAAGAAATAAGCAACCAGGTGGAATGAGATAATATCCATAAATGGTCTGGATGAAGAAGGGAAAAAAATTACAAAACAAAATTTGATAAAAAACAAAAAGGAATCAACAGAAATGTGCCATATCTGCTAAAAGCCTAAAACTGGCAGTAAAAAACTCCTGTAATGGGAAGATGAAAAAATGCACTATCAAATGTCTGGATTCTCCTAATGCAAATGTTGTGATGATTTAACGGGGATAAAAATGTCATTTTACTTTGCCTATCTGGACTGCCCAATTGTCCTAGCATTCTCATCCCACCTCCCAGGTGGGATGGGCCCTTACTTCAGTTGGCTCGGATATAATGAATGGGCTTGTATTGTAAACAAACAATGGATTAGCCCAGACAAAAAGCCTCTAATCCAATCCAAAGTTGGCTTATCCGAAGAACAAATGAGCCCACAGGTCCTAAGCCACAAAATGGGATTTCGTATCAGCAGAACCAGCAAAAGGGTCACTAGGACAGAATCCTAGCAGAGCAGTGTGGTTTGCGTGGCGGGAGTAAGAAGGGATGGGATTGCTAAAAGCAATAGATGTATTTTGTGGCTGAGGGAGGATGTTGTGGTTGCAGGGAGACACACATACACATGAACCAAGGTATACATTTATATTCACATATGTATACCCATGTTTGTATTAATGTATATGAACAAGTAAAAAGTCTTGTATGTAAATTGCAGACCTTCAAATGCTTCCCTAGGAGTTTTAAATCATTCAATACCCACTTGTATAAACAATCCATTAGCATATAACACAAACACTACTTGGCTAAAGTGAAATATAATACAGGTTTCTTTCCCAAATACATAATAATAAAAACACAAAACCCAACCAAGAGAAAAATGTGTTTTGCCCAAAAAAAATTTTGAATTCCTCTTCCTAACAGAAAGAAAAATTAATCTGGAAGAAAGTCGAATTATGAACCCAGATTGCCATAAAACAAACTCTGACTGGAACACATTTATTGCAGAAGCCTAGGCATAAAGAAGAAAAAAAAGAGAAGAGAATAAAGAAAAAGGATATATGCATAACACATCATATTATAATTCTTTTTCTTTTTTAGAGAGAAAAAGAAAGAGATACTATCCGTTACTCTCAAAATCTCTGACAAAACTTGCAAGATTGGGGAAGAAGAATTACATATTAATCTCTGAAGATCAATAACTTTAAATCTTAATCATACAGCTACATTCGAACTTTATTTTTTATTATTATTTTTTTCAAAATAGGGCAATTCCAAGGATGCACATAAGGCTCTAAGAAGTGAGAATTTTTGCATATAAAGATGAATGGAAAAAGGAAAAGCAAGAAAACTAAGCTTGATACCCAATCTTAATAAGGAAAGAAACGTTAGAGATAGGGGGAGGGAGAGAGAGGATGTGAGGAAGATGAGGAAATGTCAGCCCCGGTTGATTGCTAACATTGCGAATGGCTGATTCAAAGGAAGAACTCGCAATTAATATAGTGAAAACAGAGCGACGGCTTGCTTGATCTTCGTGGCGATCTCGGTGTTTGCGCCGCTTCTGTCCATTTCGGCCGCAACCCTATAAACTGGTATCATCTTTATGCCCTTTCTTGCTCGGAGAAATTGCGCAGAGATCAGGAACGAAGAAGGCTTCAGTGACAACATCGAGAGAAGCCCTAGTCGCTCTCTCTCCGTCTTATTTCTTGTTTTCTCCCTTGCAATTCTCTCTCTCTCTCTCTCTCTCTCATTCACACACACACACACACACACACACACACACACACACACACACAGTTTCTAGTCGTTCCCCAGGCTGGCTACCGAGTGAATTCAAATAAATAGAGAGAAAAGAAGAGGGATGGAGTTGATGATTTTCTAAAAGAAATTCCCGAGGGAGCCCAAGCACCCAACGTCTCTCTGTTACAATTTTGGCAAATGATGCACTTTATTGGATGGTATCTCTTTCTTTTTTTCAGAGATTAATATGTAATTCTTCTTCCCCAATCTTGCAAGTTTTGTCAGAGATTTTGAGAGCAATGGATGGTATCTCTTTCTTTTTTTCTCTGAAAAAGAAAAAGAATTGTAATCTGATGTGTTATGCATATATTCTTTTTCTTTCTTCTCCTCTTTTTTTCTTCTTTATGCCCAGGCTTCTGCAGTAAATGTGTTCCAGTCAGAGTTTATTTTATGGTAATCTGGGTTCATAATTCGGCTTTTTTTCAGATTAATTTTTCTTTATGTTAGGAAAATGAGTTCAAAATTTTTTTGGGGCAAAACACATTTTTCTATTGGTTGGGTTTTGTGTTTCTATTATTATGTATTTGGGAAAGAAACCTGTATTATGTTTCACTTTAGCCTAGTGTTTGTATTATATGCTAATGGATTGTTTATACAATTGGGTATAGGATGATTTAAAACTCCCAGAGAAGAATTTGAAGGTCTGCAATTTACATACACGACTTTTTACTTGTTCATATACATTAATACAAACATGGGTATACATATGTGTATATAAATGTATACCTTGGTTCATGTGCATGTGTGTCTCCCTGCAACCACAACATCCTCCCTTAGCCACAAAACACATCTATTGCTTTTAGCAAACCCATCCCTTCCTACTCCTGCCATCCAAACCACACTGCTAGGATTCTGTCCTAGTGATCCATTTGCAGGTTTTGCTGATAAGAAATTCCATTTGTGGCTTAGGATTTATATGATTTTGAGCTTATTTGGATTGTTTAAAAAGTTTTGACTTTTAAGATTTTTAATTAAAAAAAAAAAAAAAAAAAAGAAATAAAAATTATTTCAAATAATTAGTTTGAAGTAGCTTTTTATTTTTTATTAAAATATTAAATATGCTCCTTTTATTTTTAATTTGTAGTATAATAACATGACCTTTTCTAGTTTTTAAAAGGATAGTTAACCTTCAATAAGTCTACGTACACAGATGTTAAAATGTTTAATACGCTGCGTTTCGCGATTTGCTTGGGATGTTCAGGGGTATCAGGTGAGGGAGTAAGAAAAGAGAGGGAAAGGAAAAAATCGGCGCCACACGACCCCACCCCCGATGCCTCTGCCCTTCACCCCCGGCCACCTCCTACGCCGTTGCCTCCGCCGCCCACGCCGACCACCACCACCGGCGACCCCTCGCCGCCGTTCTGTCCCCGGTCACCTCGTCTCTATCTCTCTTTCGGTTTTTCTCTATCTCGATCTCTCTCCTTCTCTCTCCCTCTCTCAGTCTATATAAATATGTATATATATATATATATGCACCCTCTCTTTCCCTCTTCCACTGCACACAACCACCGGCACCACCAGCCGCCGGCGACGCCAGTGCCGGCGTCCTCCCCCTTGCTCTCTCTCTCTCTCTCTCATACCGCACCTCCACCCCACCCGAGTACCACCACCGTGCACCACACACCACCAAGAAAGAGCCCCTGTGATTTTAGTTTTCCACCACCGTGCATCACAGTGGAAA